>JAWQFJ010001228.1:57500-67500 GCA_034096865.1 Theodoxus fluviatilis
TGTTATTGTCTTGCTTTCGGGGCAATTTTTCCCTGCTCCTTAATCACAAAAGTAACGAGTACAACATATGTCCAGACCTGATCAATGTCTCCATCATCATATATCATGTCATATTTTGTTGCTGGGACTGCTTGGATTTAACCAAAGTGATTTGGTTTCTATATGCACAATGCATCTGCAGACAAATATTTTTATATGAACCATGGTTGTAGAACTGTGTTAAACTGATTGCTTGTGTGTCCTGTTAAAGTGCTGTGTTCACAAGAAAGTGTTTTTGCCTTTCTAGTCATGAAAAGGTGCTTCATGCATTTGATGAAATCTGCAGGTGCTCTTGTTGACAAAATGCCAAATATTGCAATGTTCTTCCTGTCCCAAGTTCTGAATCCTCTGAAACATTGGTGAAATGCTACGTAACAAGTAGTACATAGTTGCTATGTCATTGTCAGCTCTGCTGGTTTATAGTGGTCTCATAGTGCATGTATTTGATATCTTCTTCAGTTACTGTATCTTTGCCTTGTGTGTTGCTAGAGATGTTGCAATGATACAACTTAAGCTCAAAATCTGGTCATTCATGACCATTGATAAAGAGCTGAAGTGAGTTCCTCTAAGAGAGCAAATGAGCAGGTGTGAAATGGAGTGATTTTAAAGGTACCTGGTAGAGGTAGAAAATAAAGGTAAGGTTGTTGTTTTTTTAATCAACTCATGCATTGCTCTATAAAAAATTTACCCTTTGCTTGCTTATATCAACAGCCAACTTGATGAAATTCTACCCGCACCAAACAGGAGACAGACATGCAAGCAGACAGAAACAATGCGCAACATCTTCCCCTCCCCAAAGGGGAAAAATTCCAACTTAATGATGGCTTGCTGCTTTATCAAGAGTGGACTGCTTTTCATTGCTTGTTTCCACAGCCCTCAAATGCACCCACTTTTACTCCTGGGTGAGTAAAAGCTGTGCAAGAAAAGTTCCTTGCCCAAGGTTGGAACTCAAGAATGTATGCAGCAGTAATCATGCATAATATCACAGAATAGTAGTAAATTAAGTAGCTCTTTGGCGAGATCAGAGTTTCCTAGGCATGATTATGAAAGTATTTTGTTTGACTTGGTGCTTTTGGAAAAATACATTTTGTAAGTTGAATCTTTGATATTTGGATTATTATGAGTAGAGAAACAGTTGGTGTGATGATATAATATGACCTCTCAAATACCTCCCAACTTTATTTCACACACACACACACACACACACACACACCCCTCTTACAAAGTTAAACATTGATTTATCTTGTCACTGTAGATTTGTTGTATGTTGTCATTTGTGATCAATTTTATTCTTTAATTTTTGTTATATTTAGAAATTATGGTAAGAAAATAGGAGGATTACTTGTGTCGCAGGACTTTCAAATGTACAATTTATGTCACATTACATAAGGTTCATGGACTTTCTTGCATAATCTTGCTGCCAATGAACAAGTGTATTGCATAACATTTAGATCTCATTAATTTTTAAGCATATTAATTTTGGTTAGTGATCACTCATTCTACAAAGAGTTTTGTTTCGTGGTGCTGCTCACTTTGACTTAGTTTTCCATTCACTGCAGCTTTGCTTATTTCTAAGGAAATGCTAGCAGTATGTGTAATGAATATTTATTAGTGGCAAATTGTTACATTGGTAACTTCAAATGGTGAAAAATGGTCATTGATCCTTAATTTTAAAAATGAGAAATGGCCCTCCAGAAAACCAAAAAAAATCTGAAACTTGGGCGGGAAAAAAAAAAGGCTGAAACATTTACAAGGAAACTATAGTTTATTTAGTCATTGATTTAGCATTGCAAAATTTGATAATCCACTTCCCAAAATTTTGACTGTTGGTAGTTCTCTGGAGTACTTCAATAACTATTTTACTCTTTTCATATCTCAAGAAACCAAACCAAAAGCTTTGTAGTACTTGAGATTCTCAAACATCTGACTGACTCAAACTGTAGGAAGTTGACAACAGAGCACAGGCAAGGTTTTTGTATGAAGTTTCTTGTATTACAAAGACGAGGATGAATTAAAGTAACTAAAGGGCAACTTTCTGACCAAAAAGTCTATGGCACAACATGTACAGCTTGACAGATGAGAAATCCCCAACCACCTTCTGGTTGCACTTGACAGAGATTTTAATATTGAAAAAATTACTCCCCTGGTACTGCACTTTGAGACTGGTATGAGATTGCCTTGTATACTCCTGGCTATAAGACACAGTTGGGTTCTTCAGATATAATTTTCTCTAGTTTTAAAAAATTGTTGGAATGTATTGATTAATTTAGTTGTTCCATGGTTGGTGTTTAGCTGGGCAGTTGATAGTGGGACATTCTTTTATTCAATTTAGAAATAAGATCAATTATATTTTGTATTTGATTGATTAAGAGAAGAGACTGAAGGGGAGCATAGAAGAATGCTACCGAGTATACATCTTTCATGCCCAGTGTAGCATGCTCCATGACAGAGCATGCTGGGTATTGCTTCACTTGCTGCAAACCTGACTGACTGGGGTGTGCTTTGTATTTAGAAGAGCAGTGTAAGAGACTTTGCTGTGCTGTGCTGTGCTGTGCGATGCTGTGCTGTGCTGTGCTGCTTTTCACCTCAGTCATGACAGGTGTAGGTTAGTGTTATGTAAGCGGTTGAGAGCCTCACCTGTCCTTGGCATTCCAGACTATTTGCACCTGCCAGGTGCATATTTGTGTGTTCAACCATGATCAGTTTGAAATGCGACATGAGAAATCCAATCTAATTACGCAAGTCAATTGACAACATCCGAGCCAAGTTTATGCCTGAATAGCAAACTCATTGCTGTTTATATTAAGTCCATCCATGAAGATTTTTCTCATTTATGTTGCATTTTGACCGTTTCATAAAGATGTATATTCTCTTGTAGACAAACAATTGTCCATCACGAGGTATATATTTTTCCACAATTTGTATGAGAAATAAAGATTTTTGTTCAGATAAGTGCATTGCTTACAGCTTTGACTTGTTAATAACGAAACATAGTACAGAGCAGTTTAAAGGTGACTCTTCACCTCTAGCATTCATGAGTTTCTTCATTGTTAGTCCGTTAGAGAGTTAGAGAGAGAGACTTTGACTTTGAAACTTTATTGTAGGGCTGATGGCCCGTCACAACATTTACGTTTACATTTACATCAACCATTGAAAGTTCTTGATTATGTAGGATTACAGTTAAAGTACTTAAATCAGTAGACAACAATTTTGTCGTACAATTAACGAAGACAACATTGCAATTTTCTCCGAATCGTTTACAACATAATGATAAATGACGCATTTAGTACCATGTATGAGAATCTTTCAGCAGAACGCTCACTTTTTATTTCTTAGGAGGTAAAGAAGAGAAGAGTGGCGTGGGAGGAAGGGAGGAGAGAGAGAGACAGAGAGAGCAGATTGTCCAATAATTTTATATACTTCACTATTGCACAGTACAATGGGACATCCTACCCAACATACACACATCGGTGAAAACAAAACCCCTGAAAAACCACCACAAGCAGCATCAGCCCACGCAGAAAGCACGACTCTGAGGGACGTTCCTACGGCACTTTCCTTGTATGCTAAACAGACGCTAGATCCATGAAAGACACCGGCATATTCTGTCTACCTGCGCCATCTTGAGATAGCACTTTGGATCGCCTGTCACAGAGGGCCCCCTAGAGGAATTTTCAGGATAATGGGCGACTCTCTCCTCGAGACAGACCACCAAATGCCCTGCAGCGATCACCTCCAAGAACCTCTGTGTTCTTCGCTGCGCAAAGTTGTCTCCCTGCTGGGAGCTCTCCCTGCAGCCACTGGAGAGCTTGATGACGCGAGGACAGGCCCCGGGGCTGGTAATTCATGGCGAATCTCAGTCTAACCTCCTGTCAAATTAACACCGTCGGCTACATAACCACTGGCTGTCGTGTCACGGATTCCTGTACTGCTGTCACATCTGTGCAAGAGACATTGGCCGAGTGGTTAGCGCCGAGTGGTTAAGCGCGCTGGGCCTACAGTCGCTTGCGGCCAGTGGGTACGGCGTTCGAAGCTGCGCGGTTCCCAGAGTTGCATCCTTGAGCAAGATGCTTAACTCGCATTGCTTCTCGCCACCCAGGAGTAAAACCGGGTACCTGTGAGGGCAATGTTGGAAAAACGTAGTGCGATTAACCCTTGTATGCGACCAAGCGCTAGCATCGGGTTGGAATACTCCCCAGGGAGCGGAGTTGGTGCTGGTACCTGACTGTGTGCGTCTGAAATGTCTGTCACTATGTTTGTTGTGAGGGACCAGTGAAGATTGATCAAGATGTCCAGTGATCAGGGGGTGAAGTGTAAAGCGGTTTGAGACCCAGACAAAGGGTGTAAGTCGCTATATAAAACCACACCTTTACCTTTTTTTTACACTACACTTGCTGAAGATTCCCATGGACGACATCGTTTAGATGTGGAGGGAAAGGAAAGAAGGGTGAAGGAGGGGGGAGGGGGAGGGAGAGGAGGAGGGGAAGCTGATGAAAAGAAAGCGAGGCTGAGGGGCGGATGGGTACGGGGAGAAGA
Organism: Theodoxus fluviatilis; assembly: GCA_034096865.1. Classification (NCBI taxonomy): domain Eukaryota; kingdom Metazoa; phylum Mollusca; class Gastropoda; order Cycloneritida; family Neritidae; genus Theodoxus; species Theodoxus fluviatilis. The sequence goes on from JAWQFJ010001228.1 coordinate 62,076, forward strand.
AGTGTTCAGCATACATACCATACAACAGCAGCTTATTAGAAGCTTCCTGTTTATTTCTCGTACCCCTCCCCCCCTTCCCCTCCTCCCCCCCCCTCTTCCTATCCGCCACCCCCACCTCCTTCAAAGTCCTATGTCCAATTGATCTGCCCGCTGCTGACGACACCCCAGCATCGCCTGCAGAGGGTCAGGGCTCGGCTTCAGAGGCGGCACTATCTGATGCGGCAGACTGCAGACCTCGCATCACGCTTCACAGCCAGGTGAAAGGACGCTCCTCTGACAAGACTACCTCCATCAAACGCCATTTCACAACCTCTAGACGTCTTCGAGTGGAACCCGGTACAGCTCGTTAAGTGCCCATTGTTTAAGACTTAGAGGGAGCTCGGAAATGTCCGTGCCATTAGACTGCGGGTGATGAGAATGGCATCAAAATCATCTCACCTCTGCGGTGCATGCAGTGTGACCTCGCTAATAAATCAACGCCGCCACCGTCATCACTGCTACGACTACCTCTGCATTTGGGGCTCTGTGGTCGAGTGGTCAGCGCGCTTTGCCTGCAGTGGCTTGCGGCTAATGGGAGCAGCGTTCGAAGCTGCTGGGATCACAAAGCTGTAGCCTCGAGCTGGTTCTCCTCTCTCATCGCTTCTTCCCACCCAGGTGTGAAGTGGGTACCTGTGAGGGTTGAGTTGGAAACTTGTGGGGAAATGACTTTGGCGCGCTCAACTGCAGCATGCATGGTTGTGTGCTTCCCAGGGAGTTGAGTTCAACTGAAAGTCTGAGTAACCCGATAACCAGGGGGTAACTGTGAGCACCCTTCAGTGGGTGAAAGTTGCAATATAAAAAGCCATCTTTACCTTTATTTAAATTTACTACTCCTACTACTACTACTACTACTACTACTACTACTATTACTACTACTGGATAGATGGATGGATGGATGGAGTTTAAGGGCCTATCAGCCTTGTAGGCTATAGAAGGCCACAACGTTAAGAAACACTTCCACCATGTTATTAGAACTCTCCGCGACAGCGGAGTATAGTACAATTCACCAAACTAATGACATAAAATCATTAAAATAGTCCCACATCCCAACAGCCAGCAAAGGCAGTACATAGCCTTCAAACACGAAAAAACATAATGAACGATAGGGCAAAATTTCACATCTCAATGTCCTTGACACCGACAAAGCATTGAGGGATAGATGGATGGAGCCCGAGGGCTCATCAGGCTTTAAGGCCATTCAAGGCCACAACATACTTCTACCGAATAAAAATGCGGAATTAAAAGATTACCTCAGATGAGATACGTGGAGAAATATCGAAAACAATTAAGATATAGTACAACTCATAAACGAGAATAATATTCAGAATCTATCCCAAAAAAATTTGAATGTTGTTTTACTCACTCAAGCTAAATTTTTCAAGAGTGCTGCCCTCTCTCACACGTACAAGAGTGCATTCCGGGAAATTATATCGCGTTATGCAGATTTTTACCCACTGTATACAGATGATTCTAAAGACGGAGATCGTGTGGCGGCAGCTGTTGTCGCCCGCGACTCTGTCTTGCGCTTTCGCCTTCCGAATGGGACTTCGATCTACTCCGCAGAGCTTAGTGCACTTGAGGCCGCTCTTGGCGTAGTCCAGAGCAAGAAACTAACACGAGCCCTTGTGGTCTCTGACTCGCTATCGGCCTTACAGGCTCTGCGGGGTAGGGAGATTTCCCATCCTTATTTGTGTGGTTCATTTGTTCATCTGTGTCGACTACAGTTTGGGGGTACTGAGGTCGCTTTTTGCTGGGTCCCTAGCCATATGGGCATCCCGGGGAACGAGAGGGCGGATCAGGCTGCCAAGTCTGCTCTCTCCCTTCCCATGTTCCCGGGCAGGGTCCTGGCGGGCGACCTAGTACCCCGTATTAGTAAATACATTTTTAACCTGTGTCAGGTCGACTGGGACGGCAGGGCACGTAACAAACTTCATGAAGTAGCTTCTGTGTGGGGTGAGCGACTCTCCCCCACATCGCTCACGAGAAGACAGGAAGTTGTGCTCTGCCGTTTCCGGATCGGTCATTCTGTTTTGACCCACTCCTATTTGTTGCGGTCGGAGCCTCCACCGGACTGCCGCACCTGCCAGTGCAGGCTTACCATGCGGCACGTTCTGGTGGAGTGCCCTCGACTTGCTCATCTACGGAGTGGGTCGAGCAGTCTGACTTTTTTAAAGATCCTCTAGCTGTGATAACAATTTTGTTACTACTACTGATATTACTACTACAACTACTCCTACTATCAACATCACAGCCACCACGTACTTGCTATTACAACAACCATCACCGCTATATTGCTGCTGCTACTGCACATGTATACTCCCATCACTTCTGCTACTACTTACTACTACTATTACTACAACTAACACTGCTACTGCTTTGTACTTATACTTCTACTACAACTAGCATTACTACTGCTACGTCTAAATTACAACTACTACTACTTTCACAACTGCTACTAGTACCACTGTTAATTTTGCTTACTATTACTACCACAATCACCACTCTCGACAAATGAGTAACAACAAGTTGTTGTTCCAGTTTTTTATTTGTAAGTATTTCGACTTGGGTGATGCGATGACGTCAACAGAAGCAAAAGAAACAGGAGCCAGGGAAGAGAACTGCAGCCAGAGAAGTTTAACCACTCGTTGTGTCTTGACCGTTACTTCTATTCCTAGCTTTATAGCGGCCAGTCATTCGAACGAAAAGTCAAACCACCATTCCGCATTCTCCCCCTTGGGCCTGCTGAAAAAGGTAAAAATAATGAGGTTTGTTTCATAACAAAAATGTCAAATACGACATGTCTGTGAGGAGCGTGTTGTATTCAATACTATGAGTTCAAACAGAATTGCAAAACTACAGAGTTTCAAATAAAAAATTCCAGACAGGTACAGATCGGAAACGAGCAGAAGCGTATGAAGTTGAAACAATGGATTGATGAAGATGGCGATGGAAATGCTGCGAGAAAGGAATGAGTGCAAGAACTGTGCAGATGTTGATGGCGATGAGTTCCGTGAGAAATGCATGAAATAGGATGGCCATGGTCCTGAGGACGAGCTAGCAGACATCTGGCATGGGAAGCCTGTCAAGGTTTTATCCCAGACCGTCACTGCGCTGGCCTCCACAAGAACAGTGCCACCCCTGTCTGTTCCTCACCAGCGTCCCATTACAGTGACGAGGAACAGTAGTTGTCTCCCTTCCTTTCAGGGCTTACCTCCCCTTCCGACGTCTGACGAACAGCTTCTCGTCGGCACACAGCAATGGCATTTCGTGTTAATTGTCGTCTGCTTCAATGCAAAGCGAAGCTGCAGATTAATTTTTTAGTGAAAGATGGTCCTGGATGTCGACATTGATGGTTCATATTCAAATCCGAACAAATATTTGGAGAAAAACTGGTCAGAATTTGCATCTGCAAATGCAACAAAACTGCTTCTTATAAACATCACGTGGTGGTGTGTATCTCAAACTAATTTTTCGGCTTTTCACAACCAAATACTATGAATCATCTCAGAATGAACATTATTTTCTTTCGGTGCCATACCCATATCTTTGAATGCTTGAAGACTTTAAGTGAACCGGAGTGACTTGGAATGTTACATTTTTTTCGTGGCATTATTTGGTATGAAATTTACGCCTACCATTGCTGTGGCCCTCCAGTGCTCACCACTTTACAGGTGGCAGTGGGATGACAGGTGTCACTGTCAGCTGTTGGTCGCTCCTCGTCACTGTCAGATGCGATTGTCACCTGGAGGTCACTGTCAGATGGTGTCTGCCTGGTGTCAGTGTCAGCTAGAGCCCTCTCGTCACTGTCATCAGCTGTCGCCCACTCCCTGTCATCCTCACCTGCGCCCTGTGGAGGTGCTGCCCTCCTGCTGTCACTGTCAGGTGTCGGCGGGGAACTGACACTGTCAGGACGCGGAGACGGGATCGCACTGTCAGGTGTCGGCGCTCAGCCCTGGTCACCGTCATCCCGTCTGCACCTCACCCTCGGGCTGCTGACATTGTCAGGCCTCGAGGATGGTGTCCGCGACGGAGTAGGCGGGGCCCAGAGAGAGGGCGTGGCCTGCAAAGTGGGTGGGGCAGGGGGCGGAGCCTGCGTGCGGGTGGGCGTGGTCGCCCCCGCACGGCATGCAGCCTCACCTGGCCATGGTCAGGGCGGAGGGGTTGGTGCAGGGTCACTGCCACCCGTCCACCTCTCCCTGCGTGTTGCGCTGGGCCTGTCAGGAACACCCCTCCCCAGCCTTGCTCGCGCTGTCGCACAGGCAAAGGTGGGTGGGCGTGTCCACGACCTGGACCCTGGCTCCGCCCACAGCCTCCGCCTGGCTCGCGGACAGGGGTCAGATACAGAGCTGACTCTCTGCCTGGGCGCGCAGGGCCTGCTGCAGAATGCACCACAGGTTGCCGCGGGGGCACTTGGTGCGGTTGCGGTCCCTCTCCGCAAGCTGCTGCTGCTGGCGGTGGTGGCGGCGGTGGTGCTGGTGGTGGTGGTGACGCTGCTGCTGCTGCTGGACTCGACGGTGCTGGTTCTGGTGGTTGCCGCGGTGGTGGAGGTTGCGGCGCGGACGGCTGAGACGACTCTGATGGTTGTGGCCCCTGGAGGAAGAGGCGTCTGACTGCGAGGACTCAACCGGGCAGTCGCAGGGATCCTGCTCCATGGTAACGCGGAGGGCGTACTTGGTGTAGTTGAAGCCCAACCAGCTCAGAGGGTAGGGGATGTGGAATGTCATCTGACCACACCTGTACAAAGGCAAACATAGTTTGGGTGGTGTAACTTTTGGGGGGTCATGGGAAGGTTCACAAAGCAACACAGGAGAATACAAGTTGACTGACTAAGACCCACCCTGGATGAGCTACTGGGGCGCGCCCCAAAGACCCAAGAACCAGGAGTTTTGGAAACTGAAGGAGGCGTCAAGCTCCAGCTGTGTGTTGCTCTCTACACTAACTACAAATCAGCATGCAGGACAAAATGTAACGTGAAGAAATGCGGTCAGCACGTATGAGATTCGATATTCAAAATACTACAGGAGCACAGAGCAAATAATAATACAGTCATACAAAGCAGTTTCAGAGGAGCACAGAGAATACCACAGCTATTTCAAATCAAAGTAGAGACCAGCATATGTTAATTAATACAAGGGTTGGGGGTGGGGTGGGGGGTGAGGGGGAACAGTGCAGAGATCATCACAGGGTAAAATTCGTGAGAATTACAGTCAACACAAATTCGCTGACAGAGAGGCACAAGGCAGGCACACACACACACACACACACACACACACACACACACACACACGCACACGCACACGCACACGCACATGCACACTGCAGTAGATCGTTTTTGAGTGCAGAAACACAACGAGAGAGAGAGAGAGAGAGAGAGAGAGAGAGAGAG
>JAWQFJ010001228.1:70000-75000 GCA_034096865.1 Theodoxus fluviatilis
ACGACGACGACGACGATGACAACAAAGACGAGGAGGGGGAGGAGGAGGAGGAAGACGACGACAACGAAGACGACGACGACGACAACGACGACGAGGAAGACAAGGAGGACGAGGAAGATGAAGGCAATGTTAATGCTTGTGATAATGATGAAGGCGATGATAATGATCATAATAATTACGAAAATGCTGATGACGACAACGACAATGAAAAATACGATGATGGTGATATCTAAGACGATGACGACTTTCAGTGCAAGTCTCTATAACACTTTATGCTCATTGCACACAAAGACGATAATCATAATATCCTTTCCAATCCAATGCACACAGAGCAATAACGTTTGTATAAGTGACTTTCAAGTCTAATTACTAAAAGAGCAGCGCTCAAGAGATACTACTGACAAAACTTTAATCTTGCGGTATTTTTTATATGTCATAATTTACTTCAGATGCAATATCTGTTTGATAAGGTAGCCCCGCAGTCGCCCTGATAACAGAAAACATTACACCCGAGGTTTGAATCAGATACTATTGTTTACCACTATCACTTCTCTATGTAAGACACGAATGTTGATAGCCTTCCATTGGCCTCTGAAGTGCAGAGTTTCATTATGTTTGGCTATCTAGTAGTCGAGGCTCCACAGATGACCTGACCACCAGTTCCCTCCACGCCTCTCTGTTCTCTGACACTCTCGGAGACGTCCAACTTCGTGTCTGTTCGTTCTGGGGCATTATCCTTCAACCTCTTTCTCTGCCTGTCTTTCCATCTCACATCTTGCACTATTCCTTGCAGGACTGTCTTGGCAATTCCTGCCGAATGTGAGATGTGCCCATGCCACTTCATCTGGCGTCTCTTCACTGTGGTCAGGAGGTCTTCATAGGGCCTGTTGGCTATACTTTGGACAAGATGGAAGGCGAGGGAAGTTCCTGTAAATACTTTTAGCTTGCTTTGGCACGTCATAGACGTTGATCCAAATCTAACACAGTCACAAAGAGGGGTAGGTGCAGCGTAGATGTTCACAGAGTATACACATTCACGTAGAGATGGATGGATGGATGGATGGATGGAGTTTAAAGGGCCTATCAGCCTTGTAGGCTATATAAGGCCACAACGTTAAGAAACACTTCCACCATGGTAATATAATTCTCCGCGACAGCGGAGTATAGTACAATTCACTAAACTAGTGATATAAAATTACAGGCACGGGTAAAATTACAAAACAGGGCCCGTATCCAGAACGGCGATTTATCTTTTTAACACTCGATTTATCCCCTAACCCCGGGTTATCTTGATCGTCAGAGGATCCTAGGTTGCGCTTTGCTATATATACTGGTTTCCAGCCAAGGGAGAGCGGAACAGACAGTTGGAATCGTCTGAGTTTAGTGATAAATCGGAGTTAAAATAACTCGCCGTTCTGGATACGGGCCCTGATCCATATTTCTCCTATCCCAGGGATAGAACCGCGGCACTGCACCTCGCACATCTTCAAACCCCACAGCATGCTTGCCTATCTCCGCCTGTCAAAATGACATGGTTTCGACAAGCGAGTAGAGGCTGAGGGGCTGACCATGCACTCATGCAAGACATAAGAGGAGAGCATTGGGGGGTTGATTAAAAATAACTCGTTGGCTAGCTTGACTCTATTTCTCGCTTCCTCGTTGATAATGTAGATTTTGTATGAGATACAGAGGAGTTTCGAAAGCGTTTCATTTCTGCGGCCTGTATCCTCTTTTCTACGACCGCTGTTAAGATCCACGATTCACTGGCGTTCATAAAATAATATTGAGAAGACCATGGATCGGATAAGAAAAACCAGGGACATGTTGAAAAAAAATCTCCATGATGCTGTTGTTTCTTGAACTCCACGAATGCAAACATCAATGCCTGACAGGTATGAGGAGAATGTCCCAGAGCAAGCACTTCATTGTCACAATCACTGGTCGTGAGCGGCTCTGACGCCCGAAAATTGACAAGAGCCCCTCCAGCTCCATTGGTCTAGGGGACCCGAATTCGACAGCATATTGACTGTCTCCTTTGGGACCTAAAGGAATACAGCACCCGTTTGAAAGTCAAAGTAAAATTAAATATCCCCTCGGCAGACCTTGCCAGATACAGAGAGACATACCTGTGAAAGCCTTCCGGAGACGGGACGCACCAATGGACTCGTCCGAAAAGAGGGGTGTGGGAAAATGAACAAGCTGGCGGGCCACATAAGCTAGTTGGCTACAGCATCTGATTGGCAAGCGATCTAGGTCGGTTCATCTGCGGCGAATTAACCGTTAAGCACACACACAATGACAAACGAATACAAATATGCAAAAACGCCTAATAAAAACGCAACCAATCAGATGCTGTGGCCAGGCAGTTAGTGTGGCTCGCCAGTTTGTCTGTCTTTCTCCCACACCCCTCCTTGGACGAGTCCACTAGTGTGGCCCGTCTCTAGAAGCCTTTCCCATATCTGCTTGTATAAAGTAGGATAATGACAGAAAATGGTTGCAATGGACTGCATACAGCTAGGCTGCTCATCACATCGTTGTACGACCATCGCTGTTATCTGTAGGTGTGATTGACTTTCTGCCAGAGAGATAAAGTGTCCTTGATTTTGGACAAAGGAAACTGTCTCCTAGCCACTACACAAACGTGCGCGGTTTCTACCATGGAAGTCTCCTGCTTACGATGCCTCTAAATATAGCGAGAAAACGCCATACTTGATGAAGGCGTAGGTCAAGGTCATCCCAAGCGAACTCAATGGATGAACGGCCTTTGACGTGAAGTGGGGCGGGTAGCACGAGTTAGACTCGTGACAGAGGAGCTAGTACGAACAGAGACACTATAATATTTCTGGTACGAGAGCTGAGATCTCCACCACGAAGCTGTGTGGGACCCTGTCAGCTTATCAGGCTGCTAAACTTGCAGCTGATGTTTCCGAGTGGACCAACAACCGCCAGAGTTATTTCTGGCTTTTTTAGACTAGAGGTCAGTCAGCTGGAGAGGATGAAACGGCGAGCGAAGCACACATTTATTGTGCTGATGTATTCTCGTGTAGTGCTAATATCTCTCTCTCTCTCTCTCTCTCTCTCTCTCTCTCTCTCTCTCTCTCTCTCTCTCTCTCATCTACTAAATTTTTTGTCATTGTTGATCATATTCTTCATATACCTTACCAACTTTTGTACATAGATTAGCTACTGTGTAGTTTTCCTTATCTATCCATGTTTTCATTTCTTTATGAGCAAGGACAATTTGTAAGATAGGCAGAAATGCCTAAATTTTCATCCTTGATAAATAAAGAATCAATCAATCAATCAATCAATCTCTCTCTCTCTATCTCTCTCTCTCTCTCTCTCTCGCTCTCTCTTTGTTTTTCCTCAATAATATTTTGCCTCAACGGCTGAATGCAAGAAAGGCACTACTGCCTAATTCACTACCCTTGTAAAATAAAGTTCGTTTGTTCTCTCTCTCTGTCTCTCTCTCTCTCTCTCTCTCTCTCTCTCTCTCTCTCTCTCTCTCTCTCTCTCTCTCTCTCTCTCTCTCTCTCGTATATATATATATATATATATATATATATATATATATATATATATATATATATATATATATATATATATAAATGTGTGTGTGTGTGTGCGTGTGCATGAGTGTTAGCTGAAGAATACACCGAAGAAATGCGATCATCAAAACGCAATGTTCCTCTAACAGTTTGACACAAATCTAATGTCTAATCCATTACAGTCAGGAAACTTGCAACACTTTTATTGCCGTCACTGCAACTGATCTTCATGCGAGAAACTTGATGTGAAAATGGTGGGAAATCACAGTTTAATAGATACTATTTTGGTTGGCTATTCTGCCACGTTTCTACAAACTTTTCTTCTTGACTTAGCCCATATCAACATGTTATTTCCCGTTCATAACAAAAGTAATTATACATGTATAGTTTGTGTAGCACAACTATCCCTTAGAATACTTGCATAGTCTTAGATAACTTACTTCTGCAAGCTCTTTACTAAACAGCGTATCAAAGAATGCATTTGCAATCTCACTATCATGCATCTATCCGAGCATGGGATTTTCCACCATATTTGGAATTTATTTATTTATTTAATTATTTGGAATTACTTCATGATGTGGCCTTGACTAATATGGTTGATATTACTAATTTATACTTTGATGAATCTGCGATGTACGTACACAAAGCCTATATGAAAACACTTGAGTTTAATTTAGAGTGAACATTGGCTACTAAAGAAGAACGTCGCTCTTCGGTCCATCAGCCTTTATAGTTTGCTTTCAGGGCATTAAACACACAAATCGCTCGTGTTGGATGGTATAAACACGAGCGTGTGTCACGAATTCCATTCTCCTAGCTGTTTGCCCTCTACAAATCACGTAGGGAGATGCAGTGTACATTTCTATTCTCACCCCCTACCTACCACCCTCCACTCCCCTAGGCTGAGGACAAATTTTCTTCGTTGAACGTACCTGTTTGAAAGACAAGGTAAAATGATATATACCCTCGGCAGACCTTGCCAGATGCAGAGATACATTATCTGATTGCATAGAGTAATAACAGAAAAATGTTCGCAATGTACGTAATGCACATTGTTGTATAACCATCGCTGTTATCTGTATGTGTGACTGAGTTTCTGTGAGGCAGATAATTACAGTGTCCCTGATTCTGGAAAAAGGAAACTGCCTTGAAGTCACTCCACAAACATATACGTATGGTTTTTACCATAGAAGTAGAACTCCTGCATACGATGCCTCTATAGGTATAGCGATAAAAAGCCACACTTGATTCAAGCGGGTAGGTACATCCCCGACAGGTACAGGAGGCGAAAACTGAGACTCAGCCACAAAAACCCCAAAAGCGAGCAAGGCCGACCTCTAGTACAGGAGTCAATGCCCTCCTTCACGTACCTAGCTCCCACCGATCTCAACAGCGGCCTGATTTATGCCGTCCTTGGATCTACCCTTTGACCCCATGACTCTTCGCCCAAAT
>JAWQFJ010001228.1:85000-93459 GCA_034096865.1 Theodoxus fluviatilis
TGTATGTATTCCTTGTGTGTGTTGCATGAATTCCTTGTGTGTGTTATGGTTGGTTCGACGAGCAAGGTGAGATTCTTGCAATGTATACAATTCTATGGGGTTTTAGTGGTTGGATTCTGTTCGTACCTAAGGCTATAAACCTCGAAGTCCGGCACGTAGTGACGTCATCTCCATCGAGGCGATAGTGCTGAGGTCCCGGCTTCGATGGTCGGGCCTTGTCATCAGATTGCGTAACGAACGCATTCCCAAACAGTTGTTGCTGTTGTTGTTGTTGTTTTGTTTTTTGCAAACCGGTGCAAGGAAGCCTAACATTTGTTCTCCACGAAAACGCTGCAAAGACAACGTGCAAAAGAACCTGAGACGGTGTAGCATCTGACCACCTGAGTTGCAAGCAGTAGCGCTGGACCGTGCCCGCTGGCAAACTGTCTCCTGTAAGGCGTCCGAGCTGCTAGTGACGGACCGTCGGCAACAGGCGGCAGCCCGTGAACATCGCCACAGCGCTGCGACTGTCCCTGTGACGTCACTGGAGTTCCAGTTCCCCACCTGCCCTCGCCTCTGCCTTCCAGACTGGGCCTGCAGCGCCACTTGCGAGTTCACAGAGGATGAGCACGGATACCCCGTCATCCTTGAACCAAGGGACGACCGCCACTCGGTGATTGGAAAGATACAACATTTTCATCCACATGCCAGGTTAATTATTTCAGAGAAATTACTCTTTCGAAACAGAAAATAACAACAGCAGCCTAACTTCTTGTAACTTCTCACATAGCTTGGGTGTTAATCACAGGTCGAAATGTGCGCCTTTGCCCACAGTTGTGATAGTGACTCCATTCCATTCCCCCAAAGCAGCCATTTTCGACCTACACACGTAGCCTCTCCGCGGCGGGCTATCGAGCGCTCGATAGCACTAGCCTGTACAAACTGTTCAAAAATCGAGCGCTATTGAGCGTTCTGTAGCGCTAGGCCTCTTGAACGACTCACAGTTGTCGTGCTCTCTGTTATCCTCGCACACTTTCGCCCCTGTATACTTTCCGGAGTGATTCGAGTGACGAGGAATGAACTAGAATGAAGTAGATCTACTACAATGCTGAAAAATGGTATCACGTGATACTTCAAGGCAACCAACCCCCCCCCCCCCCCCACCAGACTGCTTCACGTAAGTAGAAACTGCTGGCCGGGGTGGGGATGGGGGTGGGGGTGGGAGTAGGAGTGCGGAGGTGGTGTTTAGCCGGAAAATGTGGAAACTTCTACAATGATATAGACATTTCCAACACTTTGCAAACAATCTCTTGCAATGTTTAGCAAGTGCTGAATGTGCTATGGAACGCGCTTTAATTGTTGGAGATAATATGAACAGTTTTTGACGAGAAAATCGGCGGAGGTATATACATGTATATCGCTTCCTCTATATTTGAGCATAATTTGGTCCTGAACGTCAGTATGAGCGTGGTGGTAGGAAAATTAGGGGTGGATTCAGAGCTACTGGAACAGAAAGCACCGATATTTGAAATGTTTCCGGTCCACAATTCATGGTAGTCTGGACTGCAAATAACGTCATAGAATTTTGCGTATGTGACTCGTTCCTGTAAACCAACCGCCGGTGTCGTCACTCAATGGGATTTCATCTCTCGCGCACCCATTGAGATCTCATCTCTCGCGTACCCATTGGGATCTCACCTTTCGTGCACCCATTGAGATTTCATCTCTCGCGTACCCATTGGGATTTCATCTCTCGCGTACCCATTGGGATTTCATCTCTCGCGTACCCATTGAGATTTCATCTCTCGTGTACCCATTGGGATTTCATCTCTCGTGTACCCATTGAGATTTCATCTCTCGCGTACCCATTGGGATTTCATCTCACGCGTACCCATTGGGATTTCATCTCTCGTGTACCCATTGAGATTTCATCTCTCGCGTACCCATTGGGATTTCATCTCTCGCGTACCCATTGGGATCTCATCTCTCGCGTACCCATTGGGATCTCATCTCACGTGTACCCATTGGGATTTCATCTCACGCGTACCCATTGGGATTTCATCTCACGCGTACCCATTGGGATTTCATCTCTTGTGTACCCACTGAAATCTAATCTTTCGTGTACCCACTGAGATCTCATCTCTCGCGTACCCATTGAGATCTCATCTCTCGCGTACCCATTGGGATTTCATCTCTTGTGTACCCACTGAAATCTAATCTTTCGTGTACCCACTGAGATCTCATCTCTCGCGTACCCATTGAGATCTCATCTCTCGCGTACCCATTGGGATCTCACCTTTCGTGTACCCATTGAGATTTCATCTCTCGCGTACCCATTGGGATCTCATCTCTTGTGTACCCATTGGGATCTCATCTCACGTGTACCCATTGGGATTTCATCTCACGCGTACCCATTGAGATTTCATCTCTCGCGTACCCATTGGGATCTCATCTCTTGTGTACCCATTGGGATCTCATCTCACGTGTACCCATTGGGATTTCATCTCACGCGTACCCATTGGGATTTCATCTCACGCGTACCCATTGGGATTTCATCTCTTGTGTACCCACTGAAATCTAATCTTTCGTGTACCCACTGAGATCTCATCTCTCGCGTACCCATTGAGATCTCATCTCTCGCGTACCCATTGGGATCTCACCTTTCGTGTACCCATTGAGATTTCATCTCTCGCGTACCCATTGGGATTTCATCTCTTGTGTACCCATTGAGATCTCATCTCTCGTGTACCCATTGAGATTTCATCTCTCGCGTACCCATTGGGATCTCATCTCTTGTGTACCCATTGGGATTTCATCTCTCGCGTACCCATTGAGATCTCATCTCTCGTGTACCCATTGGGATCTCATCTCTCGTGTACCCATTGGGATTTCATCTCTCGCGTACCCATTGAGATCTCATCTCTCGCGTACCCATTGGGATCTCACCTTTCGTGTACCCATTGAGATTTCATCTCTCGCGTACCCATTGGGATCTCATCTCTTGTGTACCCATTGGGATTTCATCTCTCGCGTACCCATTGAGATCTCATCTCTCGTGTACCCATTGGGATCTCATCTCTCGTGTACCCATTGGGATTTCATCTCTCGCGTACCCATTGGGATCTCATCTCTCGCGTACCCATTGGGATCTCACCTTTCGTGTACCCATTGTGATTTCATCTCTCGCGTACCCATTGGGATCTCATCTCTTGTGTACCCATTGGGATTTCATCTCTCGCGTACCCATTGAGATTTCATCTCTCGCGTACCCATTGGGATCTCATCTCTCGTGTACCCATTGAGATTTCATCTCTTGTGTACCCATTGGGATCTCACCTCTCGTGTACCCACTGAGATCTCATCTCTCGTGTACCCACTGAAATCTCATCTTTCGTGTACCCACTGAGATCTCATCTCTCGTGTACCCACTGAGATCTCACCTCTCGTGTACCCACTGAGATCTCATCTCTCGTGTACCCACTGAAATCTCATCTTTCGTGTACCCACTGAGATCTCATCTCTCGCGTACCCATTGAGATCTCATCTCTCGTGTACCCATTGGGATCTCATCTCTCGTGTACCCATTGAGATCTCACCTTTCGGGTACCCATTGGGATCTCATCTCTCGTGTACCCATTGAGATCTCACCTCTCGTGTACCCATTGGGATCTCATCTCTCGTGTACCCATTGAGATCTCACCTCTCGTGTACCCATTGGGATCTCATCTCTCGTGTACCCATTGGGATCTCATCTCTCGTGTACCCATTGGGATCTCATCTCTCGTGTACCCATTGGGATCTCATCTCTCGTGTACCCATCGAGATCTCATCTCTCGTGTACCCATTGGGATCTCATCTCTCGCGTACCCATTGGGATCTCATCTCTCGTGTACCCATTGGGATCTCATCTCTCGTGTACCCATTGAGATCTCATCTCTCGTGTACCCATTGAGATCTCATCTCTCGTGTACCCATTGAGATCTCATCTCTCGTGTACCCATTGAGATCTCATCTCTCGTGTACCCATTGGGATCTCATCTCTCGTGTACCCATTGGGATTTCCACTGGAGAACAAGGAAACCACGCAAAGACGAGCAAATCTGGACTGATTCAAACAAAACAACTTGTCTCCCGAGTCTCAAATGGACAGTAACTAGATCGAGCGGCAGTGGGCAGACGAGTCTCGAAATGTTTCACTGGTATCGTCCCGAGAGAGTCTCGCTTCCGGGAAAGTATTGTATTGAGTCCGTGGACGAAAACCCGAAATCTTCTGCCTTGAGCTTCATCGACAAACATCAGGAGCTGCAGGAGGTCACGGCTAAGTTCAACACCCACAAAGTCAAAAACGACCTGCAAATGAGCCGCCTGTTCGAGAGGCGCCTCAAACTAGCCCGGAATACCAACCATCTCCGAGCAAGTGTTTTGCGGATGAACCCCAAAATAACTGAGTTAAAGATGGCTCAAGAAGTCGATTTGAAGAGGTCGGCCATCAACAGAGCGGAAATAGAGAAGGCAGACACCCAGATTCATGAGCTACGCTGCCAGATGACTCAGCTTCGTCTGAAGAGAATGCAGGGTAGGGTTCTCCTGGACAAATACGACCCCATTTGTAGAGTCTGCATCCGCTTGGGCATTCCGAAACTGAAAGTCCGCTACACGTCGTTGATGTTGACCCTGAGGGACTTGAAGGGGAAATGCGATAAAATGGACAGTGATTACTGGAGAGTGTCCCAAGAATTGGTGGACACCATGCGGAAGATGACGACCACGCAGCACCACGCATTCCAGATTTTCAGCGAGAGAAACTTGCAGCTGAAGGGAGAGAAGAAAACGACGGAGCTGCTGCAGAACTACCTGAACCAGATCTTGGACGCCTCGATCAACTACACGCAGGTGTTTGGCGACGCCAGGTTGGTCGTCCGTAACGTGTACATGAAGTGTCGCGGTTTCAAAAAGCCCGTGGAGCCCTTTACAGGGGACATTAGCCGGCAGCTGCAGTTCACCCAGCTCTTCAACAGCATGGACGGAAAATAGGCGTGGGCCGACAGTTCTCAGGACGTTGAGTCAGACACTTCCGAGAGTGACAGCATGAAGGGGCACCCGCCACTTAACGGACTGCAACTACGACGAGAGAAAGGAGGTTCATCACAAAGGAAGAAGGTAATCGGTGTTCTGCTTTCATCGTCATCATCATCGTCATCATCATCATCATCATCATCATCATCATCATCATCATCATCGTAAACTCTGTGTGTGTGTGTGTGAGTGTATGTGTGCGTGCGTGTGTGTTGTGTGTGTGTGTGTGTGTGATGTGTGTGTGTGTCTGTGATTGTGTGCGTTTGTGTATGTGTGTGTGTGTGTGTGTGATGTGTGTGTGTGTGATGTGTGTGTGTGTGTGTGTGTGATTGTGTGCGTTTGTGTTTGTGTGTGTGTGTGTGGGCCTGTGTGTGTGCGCGCACATATTATTATATGTGCGTGTGCGGGTGTGTATATATACATGTGCTTGCGTGTGTGTGTGCTTATGTGCGTGTGCGTCTATTTGTTGTTGTTGTTGTTGTCATTGCTGCTGGTGTTGTTTTCCAACTGAGTACAGATTGAGCCTCCAGGGGGCGGGATAATATCTCCTCTTTGAGCACTTTTATTTCAGTCTGAATGAAGGCCCCTTCAAAGATCTACCCTGGGGACATTTTCGTCTCCTTTGCCTTGCTTTGCATTGCACGAATTTTTATCACTGTGGGATGAGTCTTATGGCCACCTACGATTTCTTTGGCCTCTGAATAGTTTTGTATCGCTTTCATTGTGATCTTCACCATGATGACTGTAGTCAGGATCACTGGAGAGTAGGGTTCTACATAGGTATACCTAGGGGTATTATGAACTAACATTGTCTTCATATTTATCATGCTGCTCCTACTGCTGCTGCTGCTGATAATCATCATCGTCATCATCATCATCATTGAAGAAACGCCTCTACCAGCACTACCAATACATTAGAACCAACAAGGGGACTCTCGTGACCAGGCACTTCAACTTGCCTGGTCACACTATGGCGAACCTGAGAGTCATGCCGATCGAACAAGTGTATTGTGCTCCATCGGATTATCCTCGTAGACTGACGAGGGAGGCTTTTTGGATGACTAAAGTGCGTACCACTTATCCTCTTGGTCTAAACACCAAAGAGTAGTTGGGTGGTTGGCGGTTTGGGTGTTCAGAGGGTTCGCTTGTCGGCCTTCGAGGGTGATCCGATGGTCTGGATGTGTGTGTAGTGTATGTGTGTGTGTGTGTGTGTGTGTGTGCGTGGGTTTGTGTGTGTGTGTGTGTTTGTGTGTGTGTGTGCGCGTGTAGATGTATGTAGACAGTGGACCTCCGTCGCTGCTGACAGAGATGCCTGGCGCCACACCATCAATAAAGCCACGGCAGTGTTGGAGAGCTCCCGCAGGAACACACTAAAGGAGAAGCGCCAGAGGAGAAAAAACCGAGAGAACGTCATGCTAGACTCTGGCCGGATCTTCTCCTGCGGCCGCTGTGGTCGGGCTTGCCGGTCCCGCATCGGCCTCTACAGCCACCAACGAGTCTGCGGTGGATGTGAACAGCAGCATCGTCTCATCTTCGCGAAGCAACGCCATAGATAGATGGATAGATGTGTGTGTGTGTGTGTGTGTGTGTGTGTGTGTGTGTGTGTGTGCGTGTGTGCGTGTGTGTGTAAACACGTGTGTGTGTGTGATATGCTGTTTTTTTCTCCAGAATTCTTTGACTTATATTTGCTCATTTTTGTGGACTAGCGTGGTCATAAGCCAGCTAGGACATCCAAGACTTTAAGAATGTCTTACGTCATAGCACACGTAATTCTTTTTATACGACATTTTGACGCTATTTTATTCTTTGCTGAAGAAGTTGCCGAAAGGCATCGAAATATTCAAAGACGAAGTAAAAACACAGAAAGTCATCTTGTTTTTTGTTTTCTTTTTCTGAGACATCATCATCATCAATAATAATAATAAATAATAATAATAATAATAATAATAATAATAATAATAATAATAATAATAATAATAATAATAATAATAATAATAATAATAAAAACCTCTGGCGCTGAACCTCCAGGTTTTGGCATTTAAGAAAAGATTGGGTTCGAACCCGCAACCTATCGAGAAAAGAGGTGGAAAACACACATAAAAACACAACAAAACCACAACCTTTCGAATAAAGAGAAGAAGAAAAAAGTTTCAGCGCAGAATCAAACCTGGTCATGCATGACCAAGAGTCAAATGCTCTACCAGCTGAGCCATTAGAGAATTGCAATGACGGAGTGTTTGTAAAGCATGTAAATCCATTTCTAAGCTATCGGCCCAGGAACAATCAACCATATATTTTAAACATGATGGATAGGTTCAGGAAGCTCCTATTATGACATGCTTTGCTTTCCTTTGGCATGTCATAAACGCTGAATTAACACTCCGGCACCGGATCGACAGCAAAAATACGCTTGACATCCACACGCAACGATTACACCGAGACCGCGCAATCGAGCGATTTTCACTTACGTGAAGCGAGGTCAGAATTTAGAGTTACGGCCCTTTTCAGAGCCATGGCAACAACGCTTCCACGTGTAGTCTATGCGTGAGACCTGCCTGTCGGATTTTAAAATATAGGAGCTTTCCCGACCTACTGATGCATTCAACATACAGCTTTGAGAAAGTAATGCTGTTCATGGCTTACATTTTCTTTGGATGGGGTTTCTAGTATCCCGAAATACAGCGTTTTCTGTGCAAACATGCACACAACGAAGCGGTGGTGCAGATTCTTTGCCGCGTACGTATATCTGCGTTGACCTGCATTCGATGTGTAAAAAGTTGAAACTTTCCCGACCTACTGATGCATTCAGCATACAGCCTTGATAAATTAATGCTGTTCATGGCTTAGTTCGGACCCGGAAAATCCTGTTTCTTCGCAGAAAACGCCGTTGTCGTGCTCGGAGAGAAAAAAATGGCCACCGTAATATTATTTACACGCGTTTAGGCTCTATCGGACCTCGGAGGTGCGATAACTTTATACGCGAAAATTCGTATAGGATAGGCTAACCTATTCGAATTTTCGCGTTTATAAACGCGATTAGTTCACTAAACGGACCGACGTGCATACAGGCCTTGGACGCCTAAGCAAGCCGAAGAATTCTATTCTATTCTATTCTATTCACCCTCCTTCAAAAATCTCCTCGCAAATGACGTCACGTTATACGACGTCAAATGATGACGTCACAGATTTTGCAAAATGGAGTCTGTTGAATCGTTTTCAATGAAACACCAAAATGTAAAAAAGTCACTTTCTTTTCAAACCTCGATTCTGAAAATTTGATAATATTGAATGGGACCTAACTTCCAGTCAGTGTGCAAAATCTCAAGGAAATCCGTCCAGTAGTTTTTGAGATATAGGCCGTGGAGACGGGACAGACAGACACACACACACACACAGACAGACTA
>JAWQFJ010001228.1:93481-120981 GCA_034096865.1 Theodoxus fluviatilis
TCGTTCCTTGAGTTGCCGAAAGGCATCGAAATATTCTAAGAAGTACAAACACAGAAAGTCATCTTGTTTTTGTTTTCTTTCTCTTTTTTGGATCTTGGAGCTGATGTTGTAGCTTCTCATTGTGGCCCACAGCGCAGTATAGACTCTGTCAAATGCTTTCTTAAAGTCTATAAAGACATGGTACAGATCTTGTTGGTGTTGTAGATGTAAGAACATATACATTTATCACTTTTTTTAATAGGGATGTAAATCTTCTGCGTTGCATATTGTGTTGCTAGATGCTAAGAAAGTGTTTTCTTTGCCACATACATCGTTTGTGCACGTTTAAATGTATTCTGCATGAATAAAGTCCACTACTGTGTCATCCTTACTTGCCATTACTCGCGCATACAGAGCGCTTGGGGCAAATAAAGCCCGTTCCAGTCCCCAAATGATGTTTCTGAGGGTTATTTTACGCATCGACGGCCAGTGCGGGATCGAAGACGCCATTTTGAAAATCGTGTGAATCACCTTGGATCTGTAAGCTTACGGCAATTTTGGGGCGTGATTCACTCAGCGCTATCCGAGGTGATTCACACGATTTTCAAAATGGCGTCGTCTATCCCGCACTGGCTGGGCCGTCGATGCGTAAAATAACCCTCAGAAACATCATTTGGGGACTGGAACGGGC
Source organism: Theodoxus fluviatilis (assembly GCA_034096865.1). NCBI lineage: Eukaryota > Metazoa > Mollusca > Gastropoda > Cycloneritida > Neritidae > Theodoxus > Theodoxus fluviatilis. The sequence continues at coordinate 94,152 of JAWQFJ010001228.1, forward strand.
TTTATTTGCCCCAAGCGCTCTGTATGCGCGAGTAATGGCAGGTCAGGATGATGCAGCAGTGGACTTTATTAATGCAGAATACATTTAAACGTGCATAAATGATGTCTGTGGCAAAGAAAACACTTTCTTAGCGTCTAGCAACAAAACGTACATGCGGCGCAGAAGATTTACCTCCCCTTTAACAAGAGAAGCGCTGCACTTAAAGTAGGTGTTCACGAGAGGCAAAGAGCGCTCAAGTTCGTCCTCTCTAACTCTAAGGAGCAGCATCTGTATACCATTGACAAACAGATCTTCAGAAATGTATTTGTTCGTTTTCGTGCCGGAATCAGCTTTTTATTCATATGAATCGTTTCATTAATGATACCGCCAGGTCACTTCTATGCCCGATTGCAATCAGTGGATAGGACAATAGGGCTCTGATGCATGAAAGCCGACTAAAGCTTTAGTTGCCAACTGAACGGCAGTTGCCACCGAAACGTCACAGTCTGCAATGCATGAAACCTGGTGTTGCTGGCAAGCATGGAGCAAGGAAGCTGGTCATAAGAACATTCATGTTCCTTACTTTCTGCTTCGTTCTCACTTTTGTACATCGTACTACTTTTCACTACAAAAATTCATCGTTGTTCACTCACCTGCCCTCTTGCCAACTTCCAATTACATTAAATCTTTTTTCATTTGTGCATCACCTGTCAATTTAACTTACTATCACATATTGTTTCTCTTCCCCCTCCTCATTTATCTAACTCTACCTCACTCTCTCTCAAAATGGGCACCGTTCTACTCCACTGAGCAAAAACCTGAGGTGCCCCTTTTGTAGAGAAAATGAAGATGAAAACCACTTTTTGGTAAAAATGTACATACTATGATGACTCTCGAAAAAAAATCCTCGGACAACATCTGGATGCAGGAATAAATATTTTCCAATTGATGTCCACAAAAAATATGACAATATTAAGAAGCGGGGACTTTTATCCATTATGCTATGAATCGTCAAGAGGAAAACTGCAGTGGATCATGAATCAAATGATTCATCAGTCTGTAATCTCTCGTGCTAAATTGTCATGGGCGGTCGGCCTGAAGACAATAACAAGTCAAAGTCAAGTCTCTCTCTCTTGGCTACTGAATAAACTTTATTCATTCCCTCCTTTCTCCTCTCTCTCTCTCTCTCTCATACACACACAACTACACACACACAGGTGTATGCACACATGCAATTGTTTCATGCCACCGAGTCTTTGTCTAAATAAAGTCACTATCATCCTTGCCAACACCGGTTGATAGATGAGCAATTGGAATTTTCCAAGAGTGTAGGTGGTGCTGGTATATGTATTTTATTTTGAAGCCCACAGTATGCTAATGCAGGGGCTACAAGCCCACAGTATGCTAATGCAGGGGCTAGCTTATATCTCTCAATCACAAAATAGTATTAAAAAGACAGTGATCCAGCTGGTTTTCAATTTTATGCCTGAAATTTCATGGTAGGAAACTCCTTTTCTTTTCTCTCTCACTGTGTGTGTGTGTGTGTGTGTGTGTGTGTGCGCACATGTGGTATTTTATTGTGGGGTTGTTTAGTGTGGGGGGTTTTAAGCTTGGGGCCGGGAGTGGAAAGGCTTTTGTTTATTTGTTTGTGAGGTGTGTTTTTTTAATTTAAGATCCTCAAAGGTTTCATGACAATGAAAACAACCTTCCAAATGAAAGAAGCAACAAACAATTATATGGGAGGGAATGAACACTTTATTAGAGAATTCACCACAGGAGAAAATTAAATACTATTAGCTTTAAGAATATTCTGAAGTGTAAACCTTATTTTACATGAGAACAAAAATCACAGCAAATCAACTGCTCAGTGCTGCAAAACCCACCTCCACTGAGTTCTCAGTAAACACAATTACACAAAATACACAAAACAATTAAGCAAAGAAAAGACTGTCCTTAATAATTGCCTATTTATTCTGAATGTTCCATTCAGACGTAACAAAGTTGAATTATCAGCAGTAACAATCATAATTTCAATGGCAACTCAATTTTTTCAATTTCAACTCCAATAAGAGAGCAACAACAATAGATCACAAAAATATCTCATCTCTGCAATGACTCACCAAACAACTCAATGTTATTTTTCTTCTTGGGACAATGAGGGAAAGACTGTTGTAACTTGGAATGCCAACAAATCTGCCACTGAGTCTGTACATAAGAGACTGAATACAACTGCACATAAGCATTTGATGAACACATAGAATGTGTAAGAGCACTCTCTCCCTGAAAACACAGTATGCAAATCAAGTCATTAAGTGTGTGCTGTTGGACAGACTTGTGTATTAAGCAGCAAGGCTGGTCCTATGTCAACAAGAACTCAACATTCAGTATACACAGTGTTTTGAAAATTGAGATACAGGGGATTACAGTGTTTTGAAAACTGAGATACAGGGGATTACAGTGTTTTGAAAACTGAGATACAGGGGACTACAGTGTTTTGAAAACTGAGATACAGGGGATTACAGTGTTTTGAAAATTGAGATACAGGGGATTATGTCTGCCTAAAACAGCTGTGAGGTTGCCATCTCAGAAAGACTCACCTAAAGTCATGCATAGTTTTGTCCAGGGACATGTTGCCTAAGGCTAGTATCTTGCGAGTTAGGCTAGGAAAGCATGAGGTGAGTGCATTGCGCAGAGCTCCTTGCTCGCAAAGAGACGCTACTTTGCATGAGGCGGCTTGGGAAGTACCTAGCCACAGCTAGTGGGCAAATTTACATTCATGCCCCTTTGCCTATTGACTGTTGCCTACAGGCCTAGCAATTGCTTGCCTCTCTCGAGAGAAATTATTCACAAGCTAGGATGCTGCACAACATGCCACAGAGCTTTCCCAAACATTCAAAAGTGCACTTGTTCTCATCTTCAAACTGCCTGCCCTGTTACAACACCTGGGAGCATGACTTTCCACATAGCAATATTGCTTCCCAAGTAGGCAGACAGGTTGTCACTTCAAACTGCCTGCCCTGTTACAACACCTTGGAGCATGACTTTCCACATAACAATATTGCTTCCCAAGTAGGCAGACAGGTTGTCACTTCAAACTGCCTGCCCTGTTACAACACCTGGGAGCATGACTTTCCACATAACAATATTGCTTCCCAAGTAGGCAGACAGGTTGTCACTTCAAACTGCCTGCCCTGTTACAACACCTTGGAGCATGACTTTCCACATAACAATATTGCTTCCCAAGTAGGCAGACAGGTTGTCACTTCAAACTGCCTGCCCTGTTACAACACCTTGGAGCATGACTTTCCACATAACAATATTGCTTCCCAAGTAGGCAGACAGGTTGTCACTTCAAACTGCCTGCCCTGTTACAACACCTTGGAGCATGACTTTCCACATAACAATATTGCTTCCCAAGTAGGCAGACAGGTTGTCACTTCAAACTGCCTGCCCTGTTACAACACCTTGGAGCATGACTTTCCACATAACAATATTGCTTCCCAAGTAGGCAGACAGGTTGTCACTTCAAACTGCCTGCCCTGTTACAACACCTGGGAGCATGACTTTCCACATAACAATATTGCTTCCCAAGTAGGCAGACAGGTTGTCACTTCAAACTGCCTGCCCTGTTACAACACCTGGGAGCATGACTTTCCACATAACAATATTGCTTCCCAAGTAGGCAGACAGGTTGTCACTTCAAACTGCCTGCCCTGTTACAACACCTGGGAGCATGACTTTCCACATAACAATATTGCTTCCCAAGTAGGCAGACAGGTTGTCACTTCAAACTGCCTGCCCTGTTACAACACCTGGGAGCATGACTTTCCACATAACAATATTGCTTCCCAAGTAGGCAGACAGGTTGTCACTTCAAACTGCCTGCCCTGTTACAACACCTTGGAGCATGACTTTCCACATAACAATATTGCTTCCCAAGTAGGCAGACAGGTTGTCACTTCAAACTGCCTGCCCTGTTACAACACCTTGGAGCATGACTTTCCACATAACAATATTGCTTCCCAAGTAGGCAGACAGGTTGTCACTTCAAACTGCCTGCCCTGTTACAACACCTTGGAGCATGACTTTCCACATAACAATATTGCTTCCCAAGTAGGCAGACAGGTTGTCACTTCAAACTGCCTGCCCTGTTACAACACCTTGGAGCATGACTTTCCACATAACAATATTGCTTCCCAAGTAGGCAGACAGGTTGTCACTTCAAACTGCCTGCCCTGTTACAACACCTTGGAGCATGACTTTCCACATAACAATATTGCTTCCCAAGTAGGCAGACAGGTTGTCACTTCAAACTGCCTGCCCTGTTACAACACCTTGGAGCATGACTTTCCACATAACAATATTGCTTCCCAAGTAGGCAGACAGGTTGTCACTTCAAACTGCCTGCCCTGTTACAACACCTTGGAGCATGACTTTCCACATAACAATATTGCTTCCCAAGTAGGCAGACAGGTTGTCACTTCAAACTGCCTGCCCTGTTACAACACCTTGGAGCATGACTTTCCACATAACAATATTGCTTCCCAAGTAGGCAGACAGGTTGTCACTTCAAACTGCCTGCCCTGTTACAACACCTTGGAGCATGACTTTCCACATAACAATATTGCTTCCCAAGTAGGCAGACAGGTTGTCACTTCAAACTGCCTGCCCTGTTACAACACCTTGGAGCATGACTTTCCACATAACAATATTGCTTCCCAAGTAAGCAGACAGGTTGTCACTTCAATTACCCTACAGCCAGCATGTTTACAAGGCAGCTTTCAAGTTGGAATAGACTGTAACACACAATGTAATGATAACAAAATACAGGGCAAAGCATTCTTCACTGCAAGTTTATGCTAAGCATTGTATGTTCTGGATCAGATCTTATTTGCAAAATAACAAAAATACCTTGATAGTGAAAGTGAGGGAGCAATGACAGCAAAAAATTTAGGTAAATCCCTGAAGTTCTCCATTTTTGCACTTTAAATCTCCACATTACAAGAAATTGGCACTTGGTGGCTGTGTCATGACTCAAAGAGACAGTATATAGTGGACATTTAAATCCAAGTTCTTCCAAACACATTTGCTTACACTCTCAAGGTTTATGATGGGACATTAGTGCTTACCTAAGGCTGGCTGAAAAGAATGTGTCTGACTACCATGCTTCTCTGAATTTCATATTATCTCCACCCTGGCGCAGAGAGATAACAGCTCATGGAGGTGAATGGAAGAAGCAAAAGTATTTGCCTGGTAATCATCACTGCCTCCCGGGGAGGTCAGCTGGTCAGCTGTAAAAGACCACTTAGCTGAACTCCCTGTTCTTCATGTAAAACACTAATACATGTACAACATGAAAGTGAGTGAAGAACAGTGAGAGAACAGAATTAGCCATCTTGCAGACATTCCTTCCACTTGGGCACAGCATAATACAGCAGACTTTCTGACCTGTGCACCTTGAAGGAAGAATTTCAATTTTGCATGACAGTCTGTGTGTAGATGTGTTTAATTGCCATGCATAGTTTGAATGTACAAGGACACAATTCAAGTAACCAGATGTTAACCCCTCAATAACAACAATGTAAACAATCTCGCATGCATCAAATTACCTTTACAACAGAATGACCCCCAAAAATTATCATGCTGCTGTTAAACAAAAAACTGAGGTAAAATCATAGAGATACAAATTAATGTCTCTCTACTACTTAATTTAATCTCATTAAGAACACATTTTTACCGACAAGCACAATATCACCAAAATACAACATTAGGCACAAATGTACTTCATCACAAAGGTGACTTATTCTTTGTGCATCTGGACAGCCACATTGCATTTTGTCACTTATTGCTGAAGTCATCGTGTTGTCATTCCAATCAGTTTGGTACAAGCCGTTATCACGTCCCATTTCAACCACGCCTGCCCTGCAGAAAAACAGGAGTCCAAGGATACCAGATTTCTTCCTCTACACCAAAGTTGACATTGCCTTAATCCATATAGCATATCACCTTGCATGTATATTATATAATTTGATAGCTCATTCTACACGAGCAAATATGGGACATTCTCACAATATCATATTAATTCTTTTGAAAATAGCTGTCTACATCATCCAGTTGTTTTCTCAATATATTTCTCACATTTTTCAGATCACTGTTCTGAGCCATGTGATAAAGATGATGTTTCCTTAATAAAAAAACTGAACTCCTCTGAAGATTTAACATTAATATAAATTATCCACACTTCACAAGCATTTGGTCCATTTCATAATATGGGAGGGTAAACCCTGTTGCAGTCAAACATAATGAGGAAATATACATAAAATCATTTAAAATTACATAATTATGGCTAAAAAGGAACAATTGAGTAAGAAGATTAGAACTCACTAAATAAATAAAAATCAATTTTTGGCAAAACTGCAACAAAAAGTATATTATAAAAACCAACAGATATATATATATATATATCTCAATATCACACAACAAAATAGTCAGCAAAATATTAATGCATTGTGCATATTCCTTTCAAAATGAAATAAAGAAACTCAGAAATTGTATTTCACAACTACACTCATTAACAATAAATTGAGGAATAACAATAAACAACAACATTATCGTTCAACGGTATTTGTCTGTCAAACACTGCAAATTGGAATATTTGGATTCATAATTTTAAATAAAAAAACATATTTTCAAAAAGTTCACCAGAATTATGATCTGGCAGATGGAATTATGCAAACAACTTATTAGAACACTTCATTATCCAAATGTTAATGCATATAAAAAGTGCCTGATATGAGAAATACTTCTATGATCAGATCACACCAAAGCAAATAAAGGCCTTTCTCTGCAAACTCCATCTCAACAACTGAGTCTTGCCATGTGGAATAAAAGTCTTGGAGATAACACCCAAAGGCATCATTGCACGCAGCATTGCAACAACCACTCAGTCAGAAACCAGAGTTGCTTTCATCTGTCTGCAATACCAACATGGTCTGTCAGAAACCAGAGTTGCTTTCATCTGTCTGCAATACCAACATGGTCTGCCAGAAACCAGAGTTGCTTTCATCTGTCTGCAATACCAACATGGTCTGTCAAAAACCAGAGTTGCTTTCATCTGTCTGCAATACCAACATGGTCTGTCAGAAACCAGAGTTGCTTTCATCTGTCTGCAATACCAACATGGTCAGCATTGCAACAACCACTCAGTCAGAAACCAGAGTTGCTTTCATCTGTCTGCAATACCAACATGGTCTGTCAGAAACCAGAGTTGCTTTCATCTGTCTGCAATACCAACATGGTATGTCAGAAACCAGAGTTGCTTTCATCTGTCTGCAATACCAACATGGTCAGCATTGCAACAACCACTCAGTCAGAAACCAGAGTTGCTTTCATCTGTCTGCAATACCAACATGGTCTGTCAGAAACCAGAGTTGCTTTCATCTGTCTGCAATACCAACATGGTCTGTCAGAAACCAGAGTTGCTTTCATCTGTCTGCAATACCAACATGGTCTGGTCACATGCATGACTGATCCAAGGGGCTTTGAATTTGCATCATCACTGGACCACAGATGATACAGCAGGGTCTGTTAAAACTAAATTTAATCCAGTTGTAAGAATAAATAATCAACTGAAAATATTTCATGCTGAGCAAGACTGAACAAATGGTGGACAAATTCTTCATACCTAAAATAACACTGACCTTGTGAGGCAATTAGGCACAATGCATTGTCATACATGAATACATCTTAGCCAAATGTCTTATTACCAACACCAACAAAAACCTTTAACAATTACTATTCATTTCACAAACAAAATGTTCTTTAACTTGGCATGTTCTTTTCAAGTATTTTGTATGTTCTTCTTCAGTACTTTGTCCAAAGTTAAACAATGTAAGGACGTTAAGTGAGGTTTAATCATGGATAGATGCCACAATGTCACAACAAGAAACGCTTAAACCAAATTATTTGCCTTGCAGGTACACTGGTGGAAAGGCTTCCTTGAAAATATGGTTTTTTCAAATGTCATGTTTTAATAAAGGAGCAACAATAGTCTTGATCAATTCACTAATAGATCAATCTGACTTCAATTAGACTATTTCTGGTGGTCTAACCTAGTTACAATTATTGTTTAAATTCAAACATTAGCACAACATGTCATGGAAGCATGTAGAATAAATAAAGGAGCCTAAGTGATGTGCATCAAGAACACAATGTCAACTTCTTTTTTCTCCAGAAAGACATTTCCACAAACAACCCCCCCCCCCCCCCACACACACACACACACAAATATAATAAATAATGCATGTCACCTTGGACAAACAGTGGACAAACATGTTTTACAAACAACAAGCAGCAGAAGCGCACTCCACTTTGCATAGCTGGTACTGATATAGGTTCCACTTCACACCCTGGTGGACTCCCTGCATGATGTTATCACAGATTTAATCAATTATGTGTATCTTCAAGCATAATGCCAAAATATTCCTTGCACAATGTGCAGCTGTAGACTTGATAAGTATTATCAGGACAGATGCTGCAAGACATAATACAGTTTGCATCATGTTGCCCTAGTAATATCAAACTGGCACAAAGTTGCAGTGATGGTGCACACTGAATAAATCAATCAATCAATAGGAGAGTCATTTGCAAGCTTTCACAAGCTTCAGGTACAGGCATCATTGTTGTTTAATTTAGATTGTAAATCATCAAGTGCTTCAATCAAGTAAATCATTTGTCAAAATATTGCTATTTAATCACTGACATTCTTGGAAGATGGATAGAATTTGTAATCAACATTAAATTGACAAATAAGTTTGGGAACAAAAAAAGAAAAGATCAATACTTTTAAATGGTCATATATTCAAGCATAACACAATATCTGCTGTTCAGAATGTGTGCAGATCTACATGACCCACACACTACAAAGCCATTACTTCTTCACTTGTTGAGTTTGCCATTAGTGACTCTCTGGGAAAGCAGTGCAACTGGCTGAGTGAAATGTCAAAGCAAGGTTTACTTTATGGGGTTCCCTTATTGATTTCAATCACAACACAAAGCAAAACAAAATTTTCCTTCCACACAAATGCCACTACCACTCTGCAACAAGCATGACTGCATGATGCCAACCCAATGAGATGATGTCGTCCAAAGACGAGTACACAACCTAGTCATCCAATGTATCCCCTAATGATAACATCATGAAAAGACCATGCCCTACCAAAATCCTAAAGATGCCTGCTACGGCTCCTCCACCTAGCAATAACTTCGAAGCTCAGATCCGTCAAAAATAAATGGAGGAGTGGGGGGGGGGGGGGTGTTGTAGGGGAATAGGTGGGGGAAGCTAGGGTGCGTGGGTAGAGAAGGTTGGGGGAATGGGTATGGGATTAGGTGGGGTAGAGGGGGTTAATTAAATCATGTAGGGGAGAAGTTGGGAAAGATGCTTAGGACTGGTAGGAACAGGACAATGGAGGAGGAGGGAAGAGGGAAAGGGGTGGGGTGAGGGAGGTGCTATGGGAGTGAAGCTACTGCAGAAGGAGCCTCCATTACACTTTGACCTGGGAGTCCAGGTTGAGCTCCTTCAAGGTAGTATCCAGGGACCTGATGTTCTCCATCATGGCTGTCATGTAGGTCTCCAGGTCTGCCACCACCTGCAGCCACCCCAACACAGTCTTCAAGATGATGGTAGGGTTGGTGGTGGTGGTGATGATGATGATGATGATGGTGATGATGATGATGATGATGATGCTGATGATGATGCTGATGATGCTGCTGCTGATGATGATGATGACGATGATGATGATGATGATGTTGGTGATGATGATGATGACACTGACAAATATTTTTCTCATCATAAGAAGTATGAGTGTCATGATGCATATAGTATCTAACAAAATATTTGCTGTCCTTTTTCATTTTTCATACTGAGGAGTCTACTTGATACCAGGCTCTCTCTCTCACACACACACACACACACACACACACACACACACACACACACACACACACACACACACATATGAGCACATCACAGGGACACACACTGCCACAGGCTGCCTCATTGGTTCAAGGAATTATAAAAGCAACCTGAACTGGGGACCAGAGCCTGTAGGTAGAATGCTGCATCAAGACAGAGGAACTTACTTCATCATCAGACACATCTGGAACGGCCTTCAGAGACTTCTTCAGGTCAGACTTGTTAGGGCAGAACCTAGCCACCCCCTGTTATAAAAAGAAAAAAGTGCAATGATAAGATCTCTACAACATATGTGCTGCCCCCGGTAGTCTCCAATGCATGACCCCCGGGTCATAGGACCAACTGACTGATCCCTCACTGGCCTCTGACAGATGATGCACAGACATGCAGTATGCATATATACCATGAGGTATCAGTGCCGTTTCCAATTTCTGAGTGGGCATTCCAGCTAAATGTTGTGTCACTGTTGTATTGAATCAAAAGCCAATTCATGTACAAACTGCTTCACTTCCCTCCCAAGTTTACTTGGGGAGAGGTATCTAAGCAGCACTGAATGCCACACCACCCAGCATGGATGCACATGCCAGACACGCTTTTCAGACACAGCATGAGAGCAAGAACAGCACCACATGGTGGTGGAAGAGAGGTAGGGTTACGAGAAGCATTACTGGATGTCATGTCATTTTGTAAGACTCAGGAAAGACACAAGAAGGATCATGTGAGCAACACAACCAAGACCACAACAAAAATCCAGTTTAAATAAACATGCTATCACTATTAGCAAACACTTTCTTGACAAATTCATCATCCACACATTCACTCAAGAATGCAAAAAATACTGACACAGGACAGATGTGATAAAAGTAGTTCATTTTCACCAGATTTGCACCCTGCAGACCATTAGAAAACTTTGCAACAATGGGTCAACAAGATGCACACCAGAATCAATAATTACTTAAATAATTTAGGAGAAATAAATTCTTTCACTTTCAGACAAGATTTGCAGCAGAACCACCACTTACTGGAAAACGTCGGAGAAAATAATCCATTCTGACAATCTTCAAACCAGAAAACTGCTTAATGAACACACTGTTACGATTCAATTTTCTATATTGTTTGAGGCATTCGCTATGTTCAAGTTTTGGCGGGAACACACCTGAACTTTGCCATTTGAGACCAGCTTGAACCGGTTGTTCACTGAATTAAAGATGATGCAATCGTGATTTGATTGGTTGAGGTTGGTGGCGCATGCGCTGTGGGTGACTTTTCAGTCTGAAAGCGCTGAAAAATTTAGTTCACTTGACTCGACGAATATCAACGACAGCAGATGTGTTTTCGAGCAGCTCCGTGTTAATGGGACAACACGTTAAAGACAAGTTTTCCAATTCCCCCTTTCCCTATGAAAGAAGTGCCAGAGAAGACCATCGTTTCCCGATTTAAAGAATTCCCGCCTCACCAAGACTCTGAATCAAGTTTGTCGCCTGAAAAGTTTGTCGTGGTGCACTTGGAAATTTTGTGCTTGTTCGGGCAAGTGTGTGAGCCCGTTGTGTCTGTGGCCTTTTTCCTCTTGTCTTGAGGGAGAGCCTTGAGAGAGAGTGTGCTTGTGAATGCCCATTCCTGAGTGGATATTGTTTTTGGGCAGAAGTTTTCTTCGATGGAGATCTGAGAACAGTTTTCGCTCATCTGCTTGAACTCGTGAGTAACTTTGCCGGTTTCGGGTCTGTGGAATAACCCTCTACCTTTTCAGTCAAAGAGAGTAGACTTACAGTATTGATCGATTTTTTAAATTCTTATTACATTGACTGTGATTCTGCCATTATTGAGTTCTATTAAATTCAATCATCGTGAATGAAAATTGAGGTTGTGTTATAAGTGTGGATTGAGAGAAAGTGAAATAATTATTGCCCCCTTCCACTAGCAAAACCCCTAGACACGGGAGCCGAAAGATTCCCTGATTGAAAAGTGTGTGTGTGAGTGTGGAGGGAGGTGATAACACTTTGATTCAAATGTCTTCATACCAGAAGTTCTGCTTACAGAAAAAACTTTAGAGACGATGAATCCATGGTAAGGTTTCAAGGTTTTCTCATAGGCAGCTAGGACCATCGGTCGTGTGGATTCATCACTTGTCTTCTTTCCTGCCTTCACGTCATTGTGGTCCTCCACCAGCAGGTTCAGGAAGGCTGCCATGAACTCCAGGCCTCTGCAGCAGATAATGAATGAACGATGAATGAAATGGAAAACCTTTTTGCCTTAGTACGCCATGTAAGGCACTGAACATGAAATGGAAAACCTTTCTGCCTTAGTACGCCATGTAAGGCACTGAACATGAAATGGAAAACCTTTCTGCCTTAGTACGCCATGTAAGGCACTGAACATGAAAACCTTTCTGCCTTAGTACGCCATGTAAGGCACTGAACATGAAAACCTTTCTGCCTTAGTACGCCATGTAAGGCACTGAACATGAAATGGAAAACCTTTCTGCCTTAGTACGCCATGTAAGGCACTGAACATGAAATGGAAAACCTTTCTGCCTTAGTACGCCATGTAAGGCACTGAACATGAAATGGAAAACCTTTCTGCCTTAGTACGCCATGTAAGGCACTGAACATGAAATGGAAAACCTTTCTGCCTTAGTACGCCATGTAAGGCACTGAACATGAAATGGAAAACCTTTTTGCCTTAGTACGCCATGTAAGGCACTGAACATGAAATGGAAAACCTTTTTGCCTTAGTACGCCATGTAAGGCACTGAACATGAAATGGAAAACCTTTCTGCCTTAGTACGCCATGTAAGGCACTGAACATGAAAACCTTTCTGCCTTAGTACGCCATGTAAGGCACTGAACATGAAAACCACTGGAGCTGGTTTGAGTAAGAGCAAGTCAAGTCTGGATTTCCCTAGTTATTCGCCTTTCATGCGAGACTCACCCCCGACTCACGCGAGACTCACCCCCGACTCATGCGAGACTCACCCCCGACTCACGCGAGACTCACCCCCGACTCACGCAAGACTCGCCCCCGACTCACGCGAGACTCACCCCTGACTCACGCGAGACTCACCCCCGACTCACGCAAGACTCACCCCCGACTCACGCGAGACTCACCCCCCGACTCACGCGAGACTCACCCCCGACTCACGCGAGACTCACCCCCGACTCACAGCAAGCCCATGACAGGGATACCAGGGAAGGTGGCCACCAAAGTTTTGGAGATGACCCGATTTATTTTCATTTCATTTTAACCAGAAAAAAATGTACATCTGGTGATGATCATCCAATGGTTACTCAGTGGTTCTTCGGTGGCTTTCAGAGTCTTCAGGCTGGAGGAAGGAGGTTTTGACTAAATGTTTGTTGATTTATTTTTCCAGTTTAGTTTGTCCACCACAGGTGCTTCACTTAATTCTAATCAGAACATAGATTTTCAACAAACTCCACGTAAGTATGCATTGCTGTTTATTAAAAACTCAATGAAAAACAGAGAGAGAAATACTGTCATCACATAACTGTCAAAATCTGACAGCTCTGTATTACTGGATGATCCACAACATCCCAATGACAATCACAGTCATGAATTCAACCATTTTCAGCAGCATTCTGCCAAACTTGTACGAATTGACTGATTACAGTACTACTCACCATTTATGACTGTGATATTTTCACAGAAAATAGGTCTTAAATGGGGGGTTGAAGATTTTCATCTTAAGTACAACTGGTGTCGATGCGGCAAGATGGTCGACACCTACGGCTTGCACCCGCTTTGATGCAGCTACAGTGCCGGGAGATTTCCACGCCACGCCGCTCTCAACTGACGTCATCAAACGGTCGCTCGACTCCGCAGGCCTGTATTCCGTTATGGAACTGGTTGGTCTTGACAGAGGAGATAGGCGACGCCCCGACGGCATGACGGTATTCCCATTCAAGAACGGCAAGTCACTTGTTTGGGACGCCACCTGCTCTGACTCTTTTGCGCCATCTTCAATGACAGACTCTGCCATCAACCCAGGGCATGCCTGCCGGACCGCCGAAGGTTCGAAAAGGAGGAAGTACGCCTCTATCTCGGAACGGTACCACTTCGTCCCGTTCGCTGCTGAAACGACCGGAGTTGTCGGACCGGCAGCAACGGAACTTATCCGAGAGATCGGCCAGCGGATTGCACTGTCGACAGATGACCCACGCCAGACACAGTTCCTGTTCCAGAGAATCTCGCTGGCAATCGCAAGGGGCAACGCGTTCGCGATCATGTCGTCGGCCAAGCGTGAGGTTTTCCGTGACCCAAAGCCGAGGTGTGTCCCTCGCCCCTGACCCTGGCGGTTGTGTTTGTTCGTTGGCACCAATTTCGATCATGTGGACAGGACGCAAATAGTTTTGTAAAATAGACCATAGTTCAACGGAGATCACGCGTACAACTAATTTCCTGTTTCTGTGGAGCGTAGTCGAGTCTAACGCACCGTGGCTGTATCATGATGACCTTCTTTTGCTGTGTGTTACATCGAATCGTGCATCGACATTGAAGTATGCATTGTAAATTTGCTGTTTTCTTGAATAAAACTCCACTCCACTGGTGTTATGCCATATGGACCCTGAGCCCAGATATAGTAAGGCTGGCAAAATCATGACAGATTTTACATTATGTGGAAGATATGTTGTACATGATAAAAAGGACTATTCACCAGACAAAAAGGGCATCAAATGAATGATTCATAAAATGAATTATACACAAAGTGGAGGATACACCAAACAAACGATATACCAAATGAATGACACACCAATCAAACTGTACACTAAGTGAATGATACGCCAGGTGAACCATACACCAAGTGTCACTTTGCAAGACAACTGTCATTTGTTCTTCTAAAGTTAAAATATAACCCTTTTATGTTTTCCCACCAGCAGCATCCATTTCAAATTGTGTGGATAAATTGGGAGGCATACTTGGTTGAAACTCAGACAGCAGATTGGCGAAAAATGTCTGCTTTGCTCTTTGCATACATCAAGGCCAAACAAACTCATGAGCTGGCTTGAAGCCCCGAGGGGGAAAGTGCAGTGACTAGAGCTCTGGGCTGCATGGGCTCTAAAAATAGCAAAGGAGAAAGTTGTAAGACAGGTGCTGGGGGTAGTCATTCATGAGAGGGTGTGTGTTCAAAGAACAAACTAGGTCAATCAGAAGCAAACCGGTTGGGAATTTCGTAAAGTTGTTTGGAAGGGGTCACTTGTGGGGAGTAGCACTGTAGTTGATCATCCATATTGCTCATCTGCATTAAAGCCTGCCTTTTTTTAAACTACTTGTATCATTTATCAATGATTTAAATTTAATTCAAGTGGAAATCTGCACCTATATTCCATTATCTGATTATCATGTCATATCTTGATATTCACACATGAATCTTGATAAACCAGTCAACAATTGCACCTATCAGATGCAAGGTGTACAAACTTGAAAGTCTTTCTTAGTAATACTGCTGTAAATTCCACTACACTAATCCTCACCCTCGCTTCATAATTTGCACTACTTGGTCTGTCAGTGCTAATATTTGTTTTAAGCCACATTTCAAGGATGAGACATATATGGGTTTTTTTTACACATGTATGCCCTTCTATCCATTTCAAAAAAGGAATCAAAACACTATCCAAGAAGTACTCACAATTGAACAAAGAGCAAATCCATGTCACAGATTTAGGAAAATGATAATTCTGAATTTTTGGGGTGATTTTTGGAAAGCACATTTCACTACCTTCCCGCCTCATCACTCATAGCAAATGCTGCGACTTCCAGGGCAAGGGTTAAACCAACAACTCAAAGAAGAAGAAGAAGAAGAAGAAGAAGAAGAAGAAGAAGAAGAAGAAGAAGAAGAAGAAGAAGAAGAAGAAGAAGAAGAAGAAGAAGAAGAAGAAAATACTCACAAGAATTGATATTCATTACTTTTTTATATATACAACATGGATACTGGAAAGATCCCATAGACATCACAACTTTCATTCTTGTTGGCTCGTCTAAATATGACAACTATGCAAGTTGGCAAATCCAATAAAAAATGAATGACAAAAATAAACAAAACCTTAATACACTTTTGCAAAAGAGAATGAAGCTTATTCTTCTCAACTTATACTATTTATGTACATTAATCATTTTCTAAGAAGTGGGAAAAGAAACATTGTTTTTCAGGGTTGGGTGTGTGTGTGTGTGTGTGTGTGTGTGTGTGTGTGTGTGCGCGCGTGTGTGTGTGTGTGGAGGGAAAGACTGGATGTTTACTCTGACAACACCGCACCACACGCTCTTAA
This sequence comes from Theodoxus fluviatilis, assembly GCA_034096865.1. NCBI lineage: Eukaryota > Metazoa > Mollusca > Gastropoda > Cycloneritida > Neritidae > Theodoxus > Theodoxus fluviatilis. The sequence goes on from JAWQFJ010001228.1 coordinate 110,382, forward strand.
AATTCTTGCAGTCTACACTCCCTCCAGATCTCTACGCTCAGCTGCTGACTAGAATGCTCAAGGTCCCCCGCCGTAATAAGAAAACTCAAGGACAGCGTGCCTTCTCCTATATCGGACCTGTAACCTGGAATAGTCTCCCTCTCTCAGTCCGTCATTCTTGACACTCTGCCCCAGTTCAAAATTGCTCTAACGACTCACCTCTTCCGATCCGCCTTTCCCGCCGAGCTGCTTCGCCTTACTTGACCTCGCTGGCAAGTGCTGTGTATATTGTATAGTTTGTTCTAATTGTTCTGTTGGATCTTAGTTTTTGTTTTTTGTTTATGTGTGTTGTGTGTGAGTTTTTTGTGGGAATGTGGTGTTGAGTGGTTGTATGAGTGTTGATTCTTTGGGTTGTAAACGCCATGAGCTTGCCTGTCAAGGGAAGGTATGTGCTTATGAATAAACTATTATTACACGACTCACAACTGCAAGAATGAAGATCTGCAGGATTTCCCATTACCTCTTTAGCCACAGAGCTCCTATCTGAGCCATGGTAGAGTTCTTGTTGGCAACTTCATCTTCCAGCATGGCACGGATGGTGACAAACTTCTCTGGGTCCTGCTTGTACTTGGTCTCCAGTTTCTGCAGTTATCAGGGTCATCACCATGAACGTATTTGACTAATATGCCACACACTTTCAACAAAGAAACCTTTTTTGCCTGATCCCTTGATGTACCTCACACACACACACACACACACACACACACACACACACACACAGTCACACACACACACACACACACAGAGTCACACACACACACACACACACACACACACACACACACACAGTCACATACACACACACACACACACACACACACACACACTCACACACACACACACACACACACACACACACACACACACACACACACACACACACACACACACACACACACTCACACACACACACACACACACACACACACACACACACACACACACATACACACACACACACACACACACACACACAGAGACACAACACACACACACACACACACACACACACACACACACACACACACACACACACACACAGTCGCACACACACACACACACACACACACACACACAGAGTCACACACACACACACACACACACACACACACACAGTCACATACACACACACACACACACACACACACACACACACACACACTCACACACACACACACACACACACACACACACACACACACATACACACACACACACACACACACACACACACACACTCACACACACACACACACACACACACACACACACACACACACAGAGACACAACACACACACACACACACACACACACACACACACACACACACACACACACACACACACACACATACACACACACACACACACACACACACACACACACACACACACACACACACACACACACACACACAGACACACACACACACACACACACACACACACACACACACACACACACACACACACACACACACACACACACACACACACACACACACACACACACACACACACAGACACACACACACACACACACACACACACACACACACACACACACACACACACACACACACAGACACTCACACACACAGACACACACACACACACACACACACATACACACACACACACAGACACACACACACACACACACACACACACACACACACACACACACACACACACACACACACACACACACACACACACACACACACACACACACACACACACACACACACACACACACACACACACACACACACACACACACACACACACACACACACACACACACACACACACACACATACACACACACACACACACACACACAGACAGACACACACACACACACACACACACACACACACACACACACACACACACACACACACACATACACACACACACACACACACACACACACACACACACACACACACACACACACACACACACACACACACACACACACACACACACACACACACACACACACACACACACACACACACACACACACACACACACACACACACACACACACACACACACACACACACACACACACACACACAGACATGGCCACAGAAATCAACATACGAGGGTGACTGATAAGTTTCCGGCCTCCAAGAAATTAAAGCCCATAGAATTTTTTCAGCATAATCTCCCTTCAAGTCCACACACTTCTTCCAATGGTGCTGGAGTGCCCAGATGCCACTGAAGTAGAAGTTCTCAGATTGAGCCTCAAGGTAGGTGTCCACGGCCTCTATGACATTATCATTGGTGGCATAGTGATGTTCGGCCAGTCTTTTTCAGGTTTGGGAACATATGAAATTCAGACAGAGCAAGATCGGGTGAGGAAGGTGGCTGAGGAATGACTTCGAAACCACAGTCACAAGGTGTGGGCTGAAGCATTGTTGTGATGAAACAACACCACTTTGGTCAGCACTATCAGCCTCCATTTCTTGATGTTCTGGCGCAGTCGTACGAGCAGGTCAGTGTAGTGCTGTCCCATGATGGTGTGGCCCTTTCAAAGACAATCCACCAGCAACACACCACATGCATCCCATAAAACTGATGCCTTAACCTTTCTGGCCGATGGCTTCACCTTGGCCTTCTTTGGGGTGGGAGAAGAGCTTTGCTTCCACTGCTTTGTCTGCAGTTTGGTCTCAGGCTGGTAGTGATGAACCCAGGTGTCACGATTCAGATGGGTTTATCTTAATTTGGACTGGTTTGGGTGGTTTTCTTGTATTAGTTTATTCCCCTTTGTGTTTGAGGTAAGAATTGTCCTGCCACATTTCTCTGCATAATTGATAAGAGGCATAAAACTAGGGTCATAACTGCTTAATTTTTTTGGGCGTTTACTCTAATTGTAGCGATGTTTGTGCTCATTCGCATTATGAAGTTTGATAGGCCATAAAACTCCATCTATTCATTTGACCATTAGGAATATTTTGCTTAGCCCAGCACCCTGCGGTTCAATTGTTTGTGGTTGGATTTTCACAGATTATCTCGGACTCTTGCTTTTTTGTGCGGGTTGTACGTGCGTTGTAACCTTGGTGGTGCATGTTATGTGTTGCATGTGAATTGCGTTTCTTGTCCTCTATCTAACGCAGGAAGTCCTATATGAAGGGAGGCTTATTTCACTTTCAGGAGAGGATGGATTTAATCTAGGAGCTGTGACTCCTTGTAGGCCACAGTGTGTTGCCTGTATTTAAGTTGTACTACTCGTAATCTATATTTTATTTTCATATCAGGTTTTTGCGTCTATATCCAGATTTTGGTCCAATTCTACATCTTAATTTTGGTCCATGTATACATTTTGATTTGAGTCTACCTTTTTTTTTAGTCTACACTTATGTAAAATGAGAGAAAGTTGTGTTTTTGTGTATTTGTATTATCAGTATTGAGTCAATTGTTTCGAGTTTCTTTTCATCCTGTTTGTGGCATGTTTGCTCCTAAATGTGATTAGTGGCTGAGGAAGGAATTCCCTTATTTGTTTGTTTATTACTGACTGGGGGTGTTCGAGCCCCTAACACCAGGAATCATCCATGGTAACAAATCAAGCCAGGAAACTCTCTGGATCAGCTTCAAAGCAATCCAAATGGTTGCTGGACAAGGTGAACCATTTGCGCTTCTGTTCAGGGGTCAGGAGACGTGGCACCCACTGAGCACACACCTTTGACAAGCCAAGTTCGCTCCTCAGAATGTTGTCAGCTCACTCCTGGGACATGCCCAACCTTTCTGCTATTTGATGAGATGACAATCCCCTATCCAGCATAACCATCCTGTGGACAAGGTCAAGGGTCTCTGGTGTGGTCACGGTTGATGGTTTCCCTGAACTTGGATCATCTTCAACGCTCTCTCCCTGCCATGCTTGAATTCTCAGAAAAAGTGCTTGACTGTGGCATATGAAGAGCATTGTCCCCCAATGTATTTGCCATGTCTTCATGGATTTCTGATGTAGTCACAACTTTAGACTCTTAAGATCCTGTACTGCCCAATACCGCCCACCCTGCTCAATCCTGTACATTCTATATGGCTATTACTTGACTGATTTTTTCCACAAATTGCATAATCCTTACAGGACTGGGGAATGAAACATGTGAATGACTTACAGGACCTTAAGAATTAACTAAAGATATTAGATCAAAGATCGGATCTGGATTTTGTCCGTTTTCATGAAACTTGTCAGATGTGAACTTGTCAGATGTGAACATGTCAAAAAAAAAAAGTGTTAAGATCAAGAAACTTGGTCTAGAAGATAAAGAAATCTGACAAATCACATAGAAAAAAATTATTTGGTATAATGCAAGGTTGTCTGTGTGAGGCTTAAAACTTAGCAGTCACCCCTTTTATGTCCATTTTCCACATCAACTGTAAACTGACATGAATAAGGAAAGCTTTAAATAAAAGGTAAAATTATATAAAGGCTAAGTTTTTGTCTATAACTAACCTCAATGTTTCCACCAACATCCTTTTTCACAGGGAAGAACGCTGTTCCAAGTTTATCTTAAAGAAAAAAAAGCATCAAATTATTCAAGAGGGTTTTTCCAGCAGTAATTCAGCATTAGTCACACACACACACGCACACGCACACACACACACACGCACGCGCACGCGCACGCACACACACACGCACACACACACACACACACACTCACACACACACACACACACACACACACACACACACAGGCACACACACACACACACACACGCACGCACACACACACACACACACACACACACACACACACACACACACACACAAACAGTTGTGGTTATGGTAATCCAACTGATTCTACTTTTTCCTGCCAACCCTAAACTTTTTTTGATCTTGCTAAAAGAAAGAAAATTGTGGTTAACAACCAACTGTGTGCTGCCCCATTTTCCCTGCCCTATGGGTATGTGCGCTTGGGGAATCCACAAAAAAAGGTTTACTTTGATTTCAGTGAAAGAGAAATTTTGATTTTGTTCAAGCTTGCCTCTAGATTTAAAAAAAATTATGGCAAACCTACAGATTGTTACCTTAACTTAAGGCTTAACCACCACTTTTTCCCCACCTCCTTATCTACTTGGCAAAAAGCAGGATGAACTCACAAAGAGAGTTAACACTAAATTTGCATGTTGTAAATGTTTTCATTTCAAACTGAAAAACATTAAACTTTTTTAAAATAATAAAACGCCGAAGTGAGTGCAAGTTACACAACATAAATCATAATGGAACCCCCATTCGTGTTCAAGATTCAATTCAATCAGTAACTGGAACATCAAGAAGTCCTCCTCTAGTAGAAGGAGTTAAGTAAACAGATCAGCTGAGCGAAAAGTTGGAAGCACGCCCTGATGCAGAAAGCAAAGCGTGTGGCTAATACTAATAGTAAGAAACAAATGCGTGGGCATTGCCAAGGGTTGAGCTTTCGATGAGGTCCCCAGTGGTCAACCGCTAACATTATGCACAATAAAGCGCTTGTTGACAGCTGCACAGATAAAGAAAGATTCAAGTTGCGGCATCATCATACCCAGTGTATAGACGAAAGTGAAAATATCAATAGTTTGGCTTGCAGAGTTGCTGCTCACAGTGCTGTCACAGCTGTGCTGGGCGTGTCGCCCTACTCACCGAAGACGCCAAGAACATGCTTCGATGCAACCAGGAATGGCATACTTTGAACATGCTTGTCAGGGTCAGAAAGGGGAGGATACAGAGCATCCTTTCTTCCAAAAAATGTTTTCTCAGTTGTTTCGGCTGACATTTCGTGAAGCTGTATCTTCAACGCTTGTGTATACACGGAGGCATCCACCTGTTTCCGGAAGTAGCTGATTAGAAACGGAAACAGACACGTCAATTCCTGCTGCTGAAAACGTTTCGTAAGAATTACAGCACTGTTCATTCTATCGTAGAAGTATGCAAATATAATTGTGCTTTAAGCAAAACGTGTTTTCTGCTCACAACTTTTAATTTTTGGAGGACATTTTTTTCTTGTGGTATGCATGACTCACTGCGCATGTCAGGAATGAGAGCCATTCGAGGAGAGTGTTGTCATTCGTAACCGCCTCAGCTGTGCTTCTATTGCGAAAGACAGAGGTAATTAACGTAAAATGTGTGTTTGTACTTTCGTATAGTTGTCTTTCGCTCTGTGTGTGTGTGTGTGTGAGCTTTAACAAAACACAGTTCGTTTACTTCGCACAAAACTGTTGTGTGGCTATCTCGCTTTCGGAACATGTCAGAACTGAGAACTGCACTCTGCAGGTTCCCGACAAGACACCAAATCAGTTGAGTTTAATATCATTGTTAACACTGATTTCATTGTCAGTTTTGTTTCTTTCAAATTAAGGTCACGGCTTGTTTGCTTTTTTCTTGTATTAAGTGCATGCTCTACTCTCCGTTTGTTGGCAAGACAGCGATGGACTTGATCTGTGCGTCTACTACATGATCAAAGCGCGAAAAAAACAAACCTCAAAACAAACTAGCTTCAGTGTGTGTGTGTGTGTGTGTGTGTGTGTGTGTGTGTGTGTGTGTGTGTGTGTGTGTGTGTGTGTACGTAAGTTTGTGTGTACAGTAAAACCTTTATTTTGCAACCTTTGAAAAACTTACTGAGTCAGGTCTTAATTTGGAGGGAGTCTTAAAATAGAGGTAAGGAGATTTGAATAAAACGAACATAATGCATTATATATAGGAATAATGCCAACATAAAACACTATAAATATGCACAGTACATCTCTATTACCGTTAACTTGGAGTGTGCTAGACTTCCCTTTCTACTTGAAACAAAAATACATGTATGAGCAGAATGCAGGAGATAAAGGAACTTTGAAGAGGCTGATACCTACCGACATACACAACACAATGGAGCTGGTCTGTGTGTGAAAGGATAGATACGTGTATTCACAAACTTGGGTTAACTGTCTTTTATCCATGCATGATACTGTATAAATAAAAACCGCTGGCGCTGAACCTCCAGGTTTTGGCATTGGAGGGATAAAAAAATCCTTCTTTCTCCTTCACCAATGGCCAATCTCCTCGAAATTACGTCACGTTATTTGACGTGAAATGATCACGTCACACATGCCCAAACTTCCCTTGAGTTGGGACAGAGTTCCGTCCCTTGCCTTCTTTGCAACACCAAAATGTAAAAAAGTCACTTTCTTTTCAAACCTCGATTCTAAAAATTTGATACATTCAATCGGACCTAACTTCCAGTAAGTGTGCAAAATGTCAAGGAAATCCGTCCAGTAGTGTTTGAGATATCAGCCTTTAAGTCGGGACTGACAGACAGACAGACACACAGACAGATAAAGCTGTGAGGACCTCCAGTAAACCTGGAGGGATAATGTACATGTATACAACTGCTACTTGCAAATGACGTAACCGATTAGGTGACGTAAAATAGGTTCAAATTTGACTGCAAAGTTTCCAGCTGTTTCAAGGGCACCTTACTTGATGAGTGTCTTTCATGGATTTTTGGTTGAAAAATATACTAATTGAATGTACCGCTTGTAACGATCGTTGAATTATTTACTTGATTGTTTTGTTCTTTTTTAACCCTAACTGATTAAATGGCCAACAGAGGAAAGTTGACCTAACTTCAACCTAATTTTAACTTTAACTTAACTGACGAATGCCAGACCACTGTGGTCACTGTCAGTGTTGCCATTGGAATAGCCTCTGCCTCCCCTCCTGTCCACCTGTAAACCGATGCAGACATGTTTGCAGCAAAATCGAAACCCGGCCACCAGGAGTTGCCTCCGCCTCTTCACTCACTGGCGCGGCAGCTCGCTGCGAGTTGATGCTATTTTTACCTATGGGTATGAGACTTAAACTGTTAAGCCTGCAATGACTGGACATTTCAGACAGCTACCTCATGCAGAGCAAAACTTGTACGACAAGTATATTATGAAGCTTTATTTCTCTTTCAAGCCAGTCTGAACGAAAGCGTTATTCCGTAATGCACGGAAGTTGTCTGTCCCTTGACCACAAGTCGCTTGGTTTCAGGAGACGTCACTGGACGGCAGACAATCCTTACAGAACGTGAAGTAACTCCTACTGCACTAAGTGTGCAATACACCACTCGCAAAAGCTGTCATTTTTGAATGGACAGTCACTGCAGTTGCATGTGCTACTAAAGAGACTGCAATTTGGGGAATATCTAGGTTAAAAAGTCGTAAAAATGCCGAGGGTTGACGGTCGCAAGTTGCGTTTTGATGGTAGTCGTTTAAGAGAGGTCACTTTAATAGGAAAATACATCCGTTACATTTTTTCAAGTCGCAAATGAGAGAAAGTCGTTTAACCCTTACAGTCCTGGACGTTATTTTTGACATGATGCCCCAGCCCTGGACATTTTTTTAAACAAAGCTTGGTTTCATACCTACGCTCTATGAATGGCTGTATCTTCCTTCCTACTGCATCAAATCTTTCACTTTTTTTTAAGGAGAGGTCTATGATGGTCTTATGCAACAATAAAAAAGATACTCTCATTACCTTTGCAATAATTCTAGTTATGTACAGAAACAAGCAAAATTGTGCAAAAATTTGGCATGGAAATATGTTGATCCATTTTTTCCTCATCAAAGTTGAATAGAATACTATACTGACACAAAAAGAAATGTAGAAAACAAGAGAAAAGCTTAAGACTTGCCAAGGTGGGTAAATATCCAGCAGAAAAGGCAAGAAAATCCTTACAGCATACAGCAAAAATCTAACATTTTCCCATCCAAAGGCTTTCATTGTTCACCTGCTCTTCATCTGTTGTGGACAAAAATTGGAGTCATGCTGACTCTTCAAAGTTGAATAAAATACAATATTGACACAGAAAGAAATGTAGAAAACAAGAGATAAGCTTAATACTTGCCAGAAGAAAAAGAAAAATCCTAACATCATGCTGCATTCGACGACCACGCCCACTTGAACTCTCGACCGTCTTTAACGACATCGTGAAGATACTCTTAGTCCGACTCAGTATCGTTGCGGTGCTTGATGATTGATCCCCTCAAAAACATCCAAAAAGTGTCTCGAGGATGACAGTGCTAGGCCATGCTATAGTTTTGTTTGACATCCTCACTCTAAACGTCAATCAAAACGCGACGAAAATTGGCTACAGAACAATGTAAACACAGTGGATCTAAACGCACTTCCACATGTATGTAGGCCAAACGCTCATCTGTCACGTGACCAAAGGGCATTTATCTGCTCTTTACCATTGAAGCCAGTTAATTCCCCTTTGACCACAGGTCGCAGAAATGCGCCTTCAGGGCTGTGCTAGGCAGTCGCAGAAATGCGCCTCTCGGGCTGAAAGGGTTAATTAAGAGAGGGTCATAAAATATAGGTTTTATTGTATTCATCTCATATGGCCCAGATGTGAAGATTCCGAACTTTGTTCGATTTACCACGGGGGGGTCAAAATCAGTTTTTAAAAAGCTATTATCTCATGATCTTATAGAATCTACAGAATATTACAGTCACGATATTTTCTGTCATCGGGATCTTATAAATATTAACGTAATTATGTTTGGCTCTACATCATTGTCAGTATGATGACTTTAGTGCATGATTAAAAATGCAGTAGCATTTGTGCACTCTTCATTGGTCTTATACCTAGTATTGCAAAATCACTTTTTTATTGATAGTTTTTGTCAGTCATCACTGAATATGTTGTACTGGATACAAAAGTCTGCAGTGTGTTATAATGGAACACAACCAGTTATACTCTTCCCTGAGCATGTGATCAATGCAAGTACAGAGGATTCTCAGTATGTTTTGTTCTCTTGATGCCACCAGACGTGCAAGATGGCATTACCTACCATGCCACAATTCTGGACAACTCGGAGGAACATATATGAGCAAGCAATTGTAAATAGACGCAGCCAGGAAGAAGAACGCCGTGAGAAGTGGTCCAGCACAGCCAATTACTTCCAGCGTCATCAAGTGGAGTCTGCAAAGCAGGCCTTCTGGGCTTCAGACCAAAGTCTTCAGGACAGGTGGTCAGCATTCACCTTTGCTTATAGATGTGCATGAACTCTCGGCTGTAGATTAATGCATGGCCTTGCAGTGTGATAAATATGTTGAATTACACTAACCCTGGATCAAGAGACCGACCACTGCTTAATGCCAAATTCCTGTTCAGTTTGTACAAGCATGCAGAAAGGAACTGGTCTGACCTTGTGCTTTTGACAGTGATGCATGCATCCATAGGTTTGATAGTCAAATTCATGATTCCTTGGCACAAAGCCTTGTGTTTTCTTTTACTAGTAGTTCTACTGGGCCCGTATTCACAACGGCGATTTATCGGCGATTTATTTTAACTCCGATTTATCTCTAAACTCAGACAATTCCAACTGCCTGTTCCGCTCCATTCTAGTAAACTAGAGATTTCGCCTACCGGCAAAAGTATCTCTAGCACAGTTCACATCACGTGATGGAAGGTTTTTGGCCAATTTATGCAAGCGGAGGTCACACGAGAGGCTTGTGGGATAGCCGATGTGTTCCCTGACATACGCCGTTAAAGTAGTTCTAAGACTATTTCGCACAAAACTTTTAACTTACTCTTGT
>JAWQFJ010001228.1:125981-158246 GCA_034096865.1 Theodoxus fluviatilis
TCTCATGGTAGAAAGTGCCAATAAGCACCATTGTGCTTCCTATGTCTTGAATTAACAGCTTTGTGTTGCATGACCTTGGATGACCTTGACCTTGGGTCAAGGTCACATGTATTTTGGTAGGGAAAATGTGTAAAGCATTTCTTTGTGTATGATGTCATTGGTAGGTTTAGTTGTTTGACCTTGACCTTGAAGGTCACCTGAAGGTCAAGGTCATATAAAGGTCAAGGTCAACCATGTGAGTCGTATGGGCTTTGCCCTTCTTGTATTCCCATGAGTTGGTGTTTTCATGTGTGTGTGTGTGTGTGTGTGTGTGTGTGTGTGTGTGTGTCCATGCATGCATGCTTGTGTATGTGTGTTTGTGTGTGTGTGTGTGTGTTTGTGAGTGAGTGTGTGTATGTGTGTGCGTCTGTGTGTGAAAGACGGTATCAATGCATATTTTTGTTGCTTTGCATGAATCTTTTAAATGCATTAGATTTCCTTATTTGGGTGAATAAAGTTTATGTTATTTTATTATGAGCACACACAAAAATGATTAATTCAACACATTGCATTAATCTTTTCTCACCTCATCTGCTTGCTTCTTGCAGGTAGAGCTGAAGGGTCTGTCCAAGGACAACTACTTTCGTCTGAATGAGATGAAGGATAGAGTGGATGAACTGAAAAGCGCTCGGGAGGAAAAGCGCCAAGAGGTTAGTGACATGACAGCAAGCACCTTGGGAAAAGTGCCTGTCCTGAAATTGCTTCAAGGCATTCACACCTGTATGCATGTTTGCATGGGCATACTGATGTCTTGTCATTGAATGTGCTTACAACTTACATGAACATGTAAATTCAAATATGTCTTGTGAATGACCTTTTGCATGTGGATCAGCACAGATAATGATATACATGTAGATGAATATTTTCCAATGATATAATGACTGAAAATACAACAACTTGTTGGTCCATGATGCAGATGCATTGACTGATTTTCTGGAGAAGATATAAATATGCATGTGCCTGTTCTGACCTGCATGTGAAGGCACACATTTACTAGCACATGAAAGCCAAATTACTGCACAGGAAAATACCAGGAAATTTGGTAAAATGCTGGAAGATCTGTGATAAGAATGAAGATAAATAGTAAGATGTGATAGTTGTGTAAATTGTCTGTTTCTGTTTGATATCTTTGAGTAATGCATCACTGTAATGCTTTTCACATAAGCTATAAAAAACACTTTTCTTGATCAGGGACAGGTTGATGTTTGTTTGATTATTAGTTCAGCGTACTCCATCTTACTGTGTTTTGAATTGCAGACAGCCAGGGATAAATTGTACCAGCACTGGAGACAAAACAACCCTGATATCAGAAGAGTGAGTGATGGTTCCGTATCAAGAATGTCATTCTATCATATGAAAATGAAACATGGAATGGTTGTACTGCCCTCCTCAAGAGTGTTGTATGTTTATGTTTTCTTTTGTCCTTAGATTAGGTTGTTTTAACTTAAATGCTCATGAAGCCTTGGAACAATTAATGACCCAGAGAGATGGCCCATTAGGTGATGGGTCACAGACCTCTTATTCAAGTATTAAAGACCAGTGTAGGATCAGCAGATCACCAGGCCTGGAATATTTGTATGAATCCATTTTCTGTCAGAGTAAATTGCATCTTATAAGGTCTTTTTTTATATATACGATAATTAAAAATTGGCCTCATTCAATGTAAAATATCGGACTGAATATAAGACTTTGACTTATTTTCTTTCAGCTGGAATCTGATCAGATGAAAGATTATGTCATTGGGAAATGGTCTGATCAGATAGAAGAAACAAGAGAGGTATGTGACCTCCAACCCAATGATTCTTCATCTTTTCTCCATATGTCATTCCCTCTGTTTGGTGAGGGGTAAGATAATACTCGCCACACCTCCCTATGGTGAGGGGTAACACACCTCCCTATGGTGAGGGGTAACACACCTCCCTATGGTGAGGGGTAACACACCTCCCTATGGTGAGGGGTAACACACCTCCCTATGGTGGGGGGTAACACACCTCCCTATGGTGAGGGGTAACACACCTCCCTATGGTGGGGGGTAACACACCTCCCTATGGCGAGGGGTAACACACCTCCCTATGGTGAGGGGTAAGAGCAGACTCGCCACACCTCCCTATGGTGAGGGGTAACACACCTCCCTATGGTGAGGGGTAACACACCTCCCTATGGTGGGGGGTAACACACCTCCCTATGGTGAGGGGTAACACACCTCCCTATGGTGAGGGGTAAGAGCAGACTCACCACACCTCCCTATGGTGAGGGGTAACACACCTCCCTATGGTGAGGGGTAACACACCTCCCTATGGTGAGGGGTAACACACCTCCCTATGGTGAGGGGTAACACACCTCCCTATGGTGAGGGGTAAGAGCAGACTCACCACACCTCCCTATGGTGGGGGGTAACACACCTCCCTATGGTGAGGGGTAACACACCTCCCTATGGTGAGGGGTAAGAGCAGACTCACCACACCTCCCTATGGTGAGGGGTAACACACCTCCCTAAGGTGAGGGGTAACACACCTCCCTATGGTGAGGGGTAACACACCTCCCTATGGTGAGGGGTAAGAGCAGACTCACCACACCTCCCTATGGTGAGGGGTAACACACCTCCCTATGGTGAGGGGTAACACACCTCCCTATGGTGAGGGGTAACACACCTCCCTATGGTGAGGGGTAACACACCTCCCTATGGTGAGGGGTAACACACCTCCCTATGGTGAGGGGTAAGAGCAGACTCACACCTCCCTATGGTGGGGGGTAACACACCTCCCTATGGTGAGGGGTAACACACCTCCCTATGGTGAGGGGTAAGAGCAGACTCACCACACCTCCCTATGGTGGGGGGTAACACACCTCCCTATGGTGGGGGGTAACACACCTCCCTATGGTGAGGGGTAACACACTCCCTATGGTGAGGGGTAAGAGCATACTCACACCTCCCTATGGTGGGGGGTAACACACCTCCCTATGGTGAGGGGTAAGAGTAGACTCACCACACCTCCCTATGGTGAGGGGTAACACACCTCCCTATGGTGAGGGGTAACACACCTCCCTATGGTGAGGGGTAACACACCTCCCTATGGTGAGGGGTAACACACCTCCCTATGGTGAGGGGTAAGAGCAGACTCACACCTCCCTATGGTGGGGGGTAACACACCTCCCTATGGTGAGGGGTAAGAGCAGACTCACCACACCTCCCTATGGTGGGGGGTAACACACCTCCCTATGGTGAGGGGTAACACACCTCCCTATGGTGAGGGGTAACACACCTCCCTATGGTGAGGGGTAAGAGCAGACTCACACCTCCCTATGGTGGGGGGTAAGAGCATACTCACACCTCCCTATGGTGGGGGGTAACACACCTCCCTATGGTGAGGGGTAACACACCTCCCTATGGTGAGGGGTAAGAGCATACTCACGGCTCCCTATGGTGGGGGGTAAGAGCATACTCACACCTCCCTATGGTGGGGGGTAACACACCTCCCTATGGTGAGGGGTAACACACCTCCCTATGGTGAGGGGTAACACACCTCCCTATGGTGAGGGGTAAGAGCATACTCACACCTCCCTATGGTGGGGGGTAAGAGCATACTCACACCTCCCTATGGTGGGGGGTAACACACCTCCCTATGGTGAGGGGTAACACACCTCCCTATGGTGAGGGGTAACACACCTCCCTATGGTGAGGGGTAAGAGCATACTCACACCTCCCTATGGTGGGGGGTAAGAGCATACTCACACCTCCCTATGGTGGGGGGTAACACACCTCCCTATGGTGAGGGGTAAGAGCAGACTCGCCACACCTCCCTATGGTGAGGGGTAACACACCTCCCTATGGTGAGGGGTAACACACCTCCCTATGGTGAGGGGTAACACACCTCCCTATGGTGAGGGGTAACACACCTCCCTATGGTGAGGGGTAACACACCTCCCTATGGTGAGGGGTAACACACCTCCCTATGGTGAGGGGTAACACACCTCCCTATGGTGAGGGGTAACACACCTCCCTATGGTGAGGGGTAACACACCTCCCTATGGTGAGGGGTAACACACCTCCCTATGGTGAGGGGTAACACACCTCCCTATGGTGAGGGGTAACACACCTCCCTATGGTGAGGGGTAACACACCTCCCTATGGTGAGGGGTAACACACCTCCCTATGGTGAGGGGTAACACACCTCCCTATGGTGAGGGGTAAGAGCAGACTCGCCACACATCCCTATGGTGAGGGGTAACACACCTCCCTATGGTGAGGGGTAACACACCTCCCTATGGTGAGGGGTAACACACCTCCCTATGGTGAGGGGTAACACACCTCCCTATGGTGGGGGGTAACACACCTCCCTATGGTGGGGGGTAAGAGCATACTCACACCTCCCTATGGTGGGGGGTAACACACCTCCCTATGGTGAGGGGTAACACACCTCCCTATGGTGAGGGGTAACACACCTCCCTATGGTGGGGGTAACACACCTCCCTATGGTGAGGGGTAAGAGCATACTCGCCACACCTCCCTATGGTGAGGGGTAAGAGCATACTCACACCTTCCTATGGTTGGGGGTAAGAGCATACTCACACCTCCCTATGGTGAGGGGTAAGAGCATACTCACACCTCCCTATGGTGGGGGGTAAGAGCATACACACCCTCCCTATGGTGAGGGGTAAGAGCATACTCACACCTCCCTATGGTGAGGGGTAAGAGCATACTCACACCTCCCTATGGTGGGGGTAAGAGCATACTCACACCTCCCTATGGTGGGGGGTAAGAGCAACTCACACCTCCCTATGGTGGGGGTAAGAGCAACTCACACTCCTATGGTGGGGGTAACACACCTCCCTATGGTGAGGGGTAACACACCTCCCTATGGTGAGGGGTAAGAGCATACTCACACCTCTCTATGGTGGGGGGTAACACACCTCCCTATGGTGAGGGGTAACACACCTCCCTATGGTGAGGGGTAAACACACCTCCCTATGGTGAGGGGTAACACACCTCCCTATGGTGGGGGGTAACACACCTCCCTATGGTGAGGGGTAACACACCTCCCTATGGTGAGGGGTAAGAGCAGACTCACCACACCTCCCTATGGTGAGGGGTAACACACCTCCCTATGGTGAGGGGTAACACACCTCCCTATGGTGGGGGTAACACACCTCCCTATGGTGGGGGGTAACACACCTCCCTATGGTGAGGGGTAACACACCTCCCTATGGTGAGGGGTAACACACCTCCCTATGGTGGGGGATAACACACCTCCCTATGGTGAGGGGTAACACACCTCCCTATGGTGAGGGGTAACACACCTCCCTATGGTGGGGGGTAACACACCTCCCTATGGTGGGGGGTAAGAGCAGACTCGCCACACCTCCCTATGGTGAGGGGTAACACACCTCCCTATGGTGAGGGGTAACACACCTCCCTATGGTGAGGGGTAACACACCTCCCTATGGTGAGGGGTAACACACCTCCCTATGGTGGGGGTAACACACCTCCCTATGGTGGGGGGTAACACACCTCCCTATGGTGAGGGGTAAGAGCAGACTCGCCACACCTCCCTATGGTGGGGGGTAAGAGCAGACTCACACCTCCCTATGGTGAGGGGTAACACACCTCCCTATGGTGAGGGGTAACACACCTCCCTATGGTGAGGGGTAACACACCTCCCTATGGTGAGGGGTAACACACCTCCCTATGGTGAGGGGTAACACACCTCCCTATGGTGGGGGGTAACACACCTCCCTATGGTGAGGGGTAAGAGCAGACTCCCCACACCTCCCTATGGTGGGGGGTAACACACCTCCCTATGGTGAGGGGTAAGAGCAGACTCACACCTCCCTATGGTGAGGGGTAACACACCTCCCTATGGTGAGGGGTAAGAGCAGACTCACCACACCTCCCTATGGTGGGGGGTAACACACCTCCCTATGGTGAGGGGTAACACACCTCCCTATGGTGAGGGGTAACACACCTCCCTATGGTGGGGGGTAACACACCTCCCTATGGTGAGGGGTAACACACCTCCCTATGGTGAGGGGTAACACACCTCCCTATGGTGGGGGGTAACACACCTCCCTATGGTGGGGGGTAAGAGCAGACTCCCCACACCTCCCTATGGTGGGGGGTAAGAGCAGACTCCCCACACCTCCCTATGGTGGGGGGTAAGAGCAGACTCCCCACACCTCCCTATGGTGAGGGGTAACACACCTCCCTATGGTGAGGGGTAACACACCTCCCTATGGTGAGGGGTAACACACCTCCCTATGGTGAGGGGTAAGAGCAGACTCACCACACCTCCCTATGGTGAGGGGTAACACACCTCCCTATGGTGAGGGGTAACACACCTCCCTATGGTGAGGGGTAAGAGCAGACTCACCACACCTCCCTATGGTGAGGGGTAACACACCTCCCTATGGTGAGGGGTAACACACCTCCCTATGGTGGGGGGTAACACACCTCCCTATGGTGAGGGGTAAGAGCAGACTCACCACACCTCCCTATGGTGAGGGGTAACACACCTCCCTAAGGTGAGGGGTAACACACCTCCCTATGGTGAGGGGTAAGAGCAGACTCGCCACACCTCCCTGTGGTGAGGGGTAACACACCTCCCTATGGTGGGGGGTAAGAGCATACTCACACCTCCCTATGGTGAGGGGTAACACACCTCCCTATGGTGAGGGGTAACACACCTCCCTATGGTGGGGGGTAACACACCTCCCTATGGTGGGGGGTAAGAGCAGACTCACCACACCTCCCTATGGTGAGGGGTAACACACCTCCCTAAGGTGAGGGGTAACACACCTCCCTATGGTGAGGGGTAAGAGCAGACTCCCCACACCTCCCTATGGTGGGGGGTAACACACCTCCCTATGGTGAGGGGTGAGAGTCGACTCACCACACCTCCCTATGGTGGGGGGTAAGAGCAGACTCACCACACCTCCCTATGCAGTTCAAACAAGGTGAATGAGTAGGGAGGTTAAACTTGCTCTTCCTTTAACCAGTTCTCATGAATTTGTATTCGTTGGTCTCAAATAGCCTGCAAAGGCTGATAGTCCTTTAACACTGCATTCATGCATACATCCACACATTCCTTCTTTCTTGAAACAGTTGTCGGGGATTAACAATTAAAGACTGAGATGACAACCTTGAAAAGATTGTTCATTTATATTTGACCACCAGATCGTAGTGATTGAAAAATCTGGAAGGTTTAGAAGCATATTTGCATCTCTTGGGAATAAATGTGTGTCCATTATGACTCGCATCTGTGTGACTAAATGATGGAACTACTTGCACCTCTCTAGTAGATACACTGGTTCTACAGTTTATTAAATAAAGCAGCATTTCCATATTGGGTCCCTCTAACATGCATGTGTGTGTGTGTGTGTGTGTGTGTGTGTGTGTGTGTGTGTGTGTGTGTGTTTATATGTGTGTGTTTGTGTGTGTGAGTGTGTATGCATGTGTGTTTATGTGTGTGTGTGTGTGTGTGTGTGTGTGCATGCATGCATATGTGTGTGCATGCGCGTGCATGCGTGTGCTCGTGTGTTTTTAGTATCATTGCCTCAAACCCATCTGCACATCTGTGTGCATGTATGCATATATGTAATTGCCAGAGACTGCAGTCTGCCAAACTGGAGGAGGCGGCCATTGAGAGGCAGATGGAGGAAGACCGCCAGGCAGGCCTGGAGGAGGAGCGGCGGCAGGCAGAGAAGAAGCTCCAGGATGAGCTGAGGCTGAAGGAAATACTCAAGGAGCAGATGGGAGAGCTGAGGGAGAGAGAGAGGGAGGTAAGTCCTCTGCCAGCCCATGCGGTATCTTTCTAGCTGATGTGCTTGCTATTGAGTGTAGAGTAGAGGGAGGTAATCCTCTACCAGCCCATGCGGTATCTTTCTAGCTGATGTGCTTGCTATTGAGTGCAGAGTAGAGGGAGGTAATCCTCTGCCAGCCCATGCAGTATCTTTCTAGCTGATGTGCTTGCTATTGAGTGCAGAGTTGAGGGAGGTAATCCTCTACCAGCCCATGCAGTATCTTTCTAGTTGATGTGCTTGCTATTGAGTGCAGAGTTGAGGGAGGTAATCCTCTACCAGCCCATGCAGTATCTTTCTAGCTGATGTGCTTGCTATTGAGTGCAGAGTAGAGGGAGGTAAACTTCTGCCAGCCCATGCAATATCTTTCTAGCTGATGTGCTTGCTATTGAGCGTAGAGTTGAGGGAGGTAATCCTCTGCCAGCCCATGCAGTATCTTTCTAGCTGATGTGCTTGCTATTGAGTGC
Organism: Theodoxus fluviatilis; assembly: GCA_034096865.1. Classification (NCBI taxonomy): domain Eukaryota; kingdom Metazoa; phylum Mollusca; class Gastropoda; order Cycloneritida; family Neritidae; genus Theodoxus; species Theodoxus fluviatilis. The sequence continues at coordinate 134,282 of JAWQFJ010001228.1, forward strand.
AGAGTAGAGGGAGGTAATCCTCTGCCAGCCCATGCAGTATCTTTCTAGCTGATGTGCTTGCTATTGAGTGTAGAGTAGAGGGAGGTAATCCTCTGCCAGCCCATGATGCAGTATCTTTCTAGCTGATGTGCTTGCTATTGCGTGTAGAGTTGAGGGAGGTAATCCTCTGCCAGCCCATGCAGTATCTTTCTAGCTGATGTGCTTGCTATTGAGTGCAGAGTAGAGGGAGGTAATCCTCTGCCAGCCCATGCAGTATCTTTCTAGCTGATGTGCTTGCTATTTAGCGTAGAGTTGAGGGAGGTAATCCTCTGCCAGCCCATGCAGTATCTTTCTAGCTGATGTGCTTGCTATTGAGTGCAGAGTAGAGGGAGGTAATCCTCTGCCAGCCCATGCAGTATCTTTCTAGCTGATGTGCTTGCTATTGAGTGTAGAGTAGAGGGAGGTAATCCTCTGCCAGCCCATGCAGTATCTTTCTAGCTGATGTGCTTGCTATTGCGTGTAGAGTTGAGGGAGGTAATTCTCTGCCAGCCCATGCAGTATCTTTCTAGCTGATGTGCTTGCTATTGAGTGCAGAGTAGAGGGAGGTAATCCTCTGTCAGCCCATGCCGTATCTTTCTAGCTGATGTGCTTGCTATTGAGTGTAGAGAAGAGGGAGGTAAGTCCTCTGCCAGCCCATGCAATATCTTTCTAGCTGATGTGCTTGCTATTGAGTGCAGAGCAAACACAAGAGGGCTGAAGAAAGCAGGAATCCCAAATAGTCAGAGTGGCAAAGTGGTCATAAATGCTTTTTAAGGTGGAAGGAGGGTAGGGATGGGGAATGTGCAGGAGAGAATATCGCACTGTGAAGCATACACAGCTCTTGCCTGTGTATAACTGAGAAAGACATTATTCGTGGAAACTTATGCATAGTATATTACTCATGTATTGTGTTTGTCAGTTTGCTCACTGTTCACTTTGAGAAGTGGAGAAAATTATATTCACTTTGTGTATTCAGTGACTACATCTCATGAGTTGTGCATGGAACAGGGAGCAAGTGTAACCTACTGGCTTGAGCTGCTCAGTGGAGAATATTATATTCACTTAGTGTATTCAGTGACTACATCTCATGAGTTGTGCATGGAACAGGGAGCAAGTGTAACCTACTGGCTTGAGCTGCTCAGTGCCCCCCTCATCATCTGGAGCCCGAGGCTGCTGGGCAGCAGCAGCTCAGCAGGAGCAGCCCGAGGCTGCCTGGGGGCATTGGGACACGGTCGGATCATCCAGATCCCACTGTGTGTTGAAACCACCCACCTGATATGTTAGCACTCAACTTAACTCAGTCTCCTCTGTGATTCCAGGCAGAAATGTTCAAGCAGCACCAGGAGGCGCTGGAGGTACATCAGATGGAAATAGCACGGCTGGAGGAGGAGAGGAAGAGGAGGGAGGCCGCTCGAAAGAAGCAGGAGTTTGGGTATGTGTAGGAATGCTTGCATCTCCTGTGGCTCTCCTCAGAAAGATTCAAGGATTTAATGTCTGCTCACTTTGTAAGTCTGCTGAGGGTGCTGAGGTGGAAAATGGTGAAACATTTTGCTGCATATATATATCTGATTGCATGTTCTTCATGGAGTTCAGATGCTGAAGTGATATATACATGTAGAGTAGCCCAGTGACCGGGGGTAAACATGTGCAGCTGGAGCACTCATTATTGGGTGAGAAGCCAGAATATAAAAAAGACCTTTGTACCTTTTTGTACCTACTCTGAATGTGCAACTTATGTTTTTACTCTCTTATTTCTCCCAGAGATCTGAAAGCCATCTAAAGATCTTGATTGTTCAGCAAAAACAACAACAACAACAAACCCATTTGCAATGAACAATCATGTATACATGCATGGGTCTGGCTTTTATCAATTTAGATTTAATTCTATGGGTTACAGCTGATGGCACTGGACCAGTGAAGTGTGAAAACTAAAGAGCATTATAATCCACCTAAACTAGATGTATTGGTGAAGATTCTGCGCAGGCTAAATACATCTGTAGGAGAACTTGCTTTTACTCTTCAGACTGTGTACTGGTACAGCTTGGCTGGTACTTCAATGTTTGGTACCCATTGATATTTTCAATCACCTGCTGGATCAACAAGCGTCTCTCTCAGGAAGTATCGATTATGAGGATAGAAAATACTTACACTTACCTAAGTAAAGGATGCAGAGGGACACTGAAAGAGACAAAGTTTCATCAAACATTTGGAAATGTTCCTGAATTGCATAAGCAGTAGCAATGTATCATGAAATAAAATGTACATGTAAGTCTGTGTGCTTCTTATGTATGGCAACTTGTCCTGGCTGGCTCTGCAATGCCACTCTTTGCTGCAGGCGCGTGTTGCTGAGGCAGCACAAGGCACAGATGCTGCACAAGTCTCGCCTCATTCAGGAAGAGCTGGTGAGTTTAGCAGTGTCTGCCTAATATGAATGTCATCAGGGAAGGTTTTTACCAAAATACCCATACTTTTGTGGGGATGCCTGTATAGCCTTTGTTTTGTGTACTTTTCTATGTTGTATTGCAAGCCTGTTGATGTGTTACTGCAATTCATTGCTGAAAGATTGGGAAAATCTTTTTCCCTTCTGATGTACTATCCTGTGTATTTTTTTTCTTGCTGTTCCTCCTTTCTGATACTGTGAAAATTTTCTGTTAATTTGTTTCTGCGACAACAATGACTGTAATGTCATTGCTGCTCCCAGCATTATTAAGAAGAGGAGGTTAGGAAATGCCAAGAATAGGTTGAATGGATTTGTAGCACTGTGGTGCCCAGCAATATGCTGTTACAATTTCCTGTGAAGTGCACCTCACATGAATAAGCACCACTGAACAGCATTGGGCAGAAATGATGATGAAGTGGCATGTGACTACAGGGGAACAGGACTGAGATAGTGATGGACTGACATGGCCCTTGCACTGTGTACAGGAGCAAGACAGACGGCTGCTGGAGTCCCTGGTGAAGAAGGAGAAGGAGGATCTGGAGCTGCAGACGGCGCGCAGAGAGAAGGCCAGGGCAGATGCTGCCTGGATGAAGCAGGTATGGCTGTGATGGCTGTGCCCCTGTGCTGGGTCTGCATTAGTGTTCTCCTTCGTTGCTGCTCCTGTTCCCACTCCTCCTCCTTTTCATTGTACCACCCTTTCTTCTTTTTTCCCCGGGAGGAACAAGTGATAGTTAACTGTGTATGGAGATAAAGTTGTGTTAACCAGGTTATGGAAGTCTTTACTGGGCTTGATGACTCTTTTCTCATGGAAGTAAAAAAGAGTTACCATGATATGAAGTTAGTTTTTCCACATGCAATGGATGGCCAGAATGGAAATTTTATTATGAGTCTACATGTTCCTGCATAAGTTCTGTACACATACATCATGCTTAAGCTTATGGTGAGTATTTAATTTGTATGTCAGGCAGTTTAACTCCTCTTTTTTTTTTGCTTTATCATTTATGAAGGGATGGGAAGAAAGGATGGTGAATTCTGAATAAAAATGTAATTCTGTTTTAATCCTCATTCTTGCCAGTGGAATTCTATGTCAATTACGATTTGTATGGGGGGGGGTTTCAAGGAAAAAATGCATACTTAAACCACATGGAAAATACAGTGCGGAAAGAATAATGACAAACCTCTGTCTGTATAATCCCTTGGTGAGCACTGTTTTATACACAGTTGCACTATGTATCAAGAGAAAAGTGATCAATATCAAATTCCATGTGATGTTTGCATTATAACGTCAGACAGTACCTAAATGTTATCATTCCTCTATCTGATGTGATTAAACCTGTGTTTTTCTTCTCTGTTGAGACCAATGTGACTAATTTTCTTTCCAGGTCATTGAAGAGCAGCTCCAGCTTGAGAAAGCCCGTGAAGCAGAGCTGGATATGCTCTACCAGTAAGTGTTGGAACTGTTCACTCAACATCAACTCATGTACTCTGGCATAAAGGGTTCTCTCTCTCTCTCTCTCTCTCTCTCTCTCTCTCTCTCTCTCTCTCTCTCTCTCTCTCTCTCTCTCTCTCTCTCTCTCTCTATATCATATATATATATATATATATATATATATATATATATTTTCATTGCAAGGCTGTAAATTTTCCCCCAGATAAATGTGGAAGTTAATATAAATAAGGCAGTTCAAATGCTGTTTTATATATTATCTTTGAAAGACTTACAAGTGTATTGATACTGTGGAGTATGCAGTGCAAGACACAACACTTATCTCCTGCAGGGATGAGGCAGCAAGAGAGTGGCAGAAGAGGGAGGCTGAGTGGGAGAGAGAGAAGCAGGCTCGGGAGCGCCTCATGAACGAGGTGAGTTTTTCCCCCTTGACTTGGGGTCTCCTGTGCATTATCATGTGTGTTGAACTGCCCCATCTCCATGTGCTGCACCATCCATCTCAGTGACTGTTTGTTTTCAATGGAGTGGTCATCATCATCCATCTCAGTGACTGTTTGTTTTCAATGGAGTGGTCATCATCATCCATTTCAGTAGTTTTTTCCCTTCGGTGGAGTAGTCTGAGTCAAGCTTCTCTTAACAAATCTTTGTTGCTCGACAAGAAACCAGACAATGCATTTGCATATTTGTCTGCTTTGCCCCTGGTCAGACACCAGTCTGTAATATTCATCTGTGACAGTAACACCCCTCAGTACATAATAGGCATGGCCAGTAGGTTAGGTTTGTTGTCTACCCAGTGGTGACTCAGGGACAGAAAGAAAACTTTCAAAAGGGAAGGAGAATTTTTTTTTTATTGAATCTCCAAGCAAAATATGTTTGAGTAAATTCTATGTGATTCCTTTCTGACTTCCCTCAAATTTTGTGTGTGTGCATGTTCACATGTATGTGTACTTTAGTTTGTTTTTTATCAACTCCTGTCAGCATCATACTTATTCTAATGGTGACTCAGATTTCAATTTTGTATGACTCGGTAGGAGTCGGAACCAGCGCTGTACAAATGATGATGATGATGATGATGATGATAATTAATGATGATGATGATGGCTGCTGGAGACACTGTCACTGCCTGTGTCAGGTGCTGGAGACACTGTCACTGCCTGTGTCAGGTGCTGGAGACACTGTCACTGCCTGTGTCAGGTGCTGGAACACGCACTGCTGTGTCAGGTGCTGGGACACTGTCACTGCCTGTGTCAGGTGCTGGAGACACTGTCACTGCCTGTGTCAGGTGCTGGAGACACTGTCACTGCCTGTGTCAGGTGCTGGAGACACTGTCACTGCCTGTGTCAGGTGCTGGAGACACTGTCACTGCCTGTGTCAGGTGCTGGAGACACTGTCACTGCCTGTGTCAGGTGCTGGAGACACTGTCACTGCCTGTGTCAGGTGCTGGAGACACTGTCACTGCCTGTGTCAGGTGCTGGAGACACTGTCACTGCCTGTGTCAGGTGCTGGAGACACTGTCACTGCCTGTGTCAGGTGCTGGAGACACTGTCACTGCCTGTGTCAGGTGCTGGAGACACTGTCACTGCCTGTGTCAGGTGCTGGAGACACTGTCACTGCCTGTGTCAGGTGCTGGAGACACTGTCACTGCCTGTGTCAGGTGCTGGAGACACTGTCACTGCCTGTGTCAGGTGCTGGAGACACTGTCACTGCCTGTGTCAGGTGCTGGAGACACTGTCACTGCCTGTGTCAGGTGCTGGAGACACTGTCACTGCCTGTGTCAGGTGCTGGAACGTCACTGTGCAGGTGCTGGAGACACTGTCACTGCCTGTGTCAGGTGCTGGAGACACTGTCACTGCCTGTGTCAGGTGCTGGAGACACTGTCACTGCCTGTGTCAGGTGCTGGAGACACTGTCACTGCCTGTGTCAGGTGCTGGAGACACTGTCACTGCCTGTGTCAGGTGCTGGAGACACTGTCACTGCCTGTGTCAGGTGCTGGAGACACTGTCACTGCCTGTGTCAGGTGCTGGAGACACTGTCACTGCCTGTGTCAGGTGCTGGAGACACTGTCACTGCCTGTGTCAGGTGCTGGAGACACTGTCACTGCCTGTGTCAGGTGCTGGAGACACTGTCACTGCCTGTGTCAGGTGCTGGAGACACTGTCACTGCCTGTGTCAGGTGCTGGAGACACTGTCACTGCCTGTGTCAGGTGCTGGAGACACTGTCACTGCCTGTGTCAGGTGCTGGAGACACTGTCACTGCCTGTGTCAGGTGCTGGAGACACTGTCACTGCCTGTGTCAGGTGCTGGAGACACTGTCACTGCCTGTGTCAGGTGCTGGAGACACTGTCACTGCCTGTGTCAGGTGCTGGAGACACTGTCACTGCCTGTGTCAGGTGCTGAGCCTGTCATCGTGTCAGGTGCTGGAGACACTGTCACTGCCTGTGTCAGGTGCTGGAGACACTGTCACTGCCTGTGTCAGGTGCTGGAGACACTGTCACTGCCTGTGTCAGGTGCTGGAGACACTGTCACTGCCTGTGTCAGGTGCTGGAGACACTGTCACTGCCTGTGTCAGGTGCTGGAGGGGCGCCAGGAGCAGATCATTGACAAGATAGAGGAGCTTCGAGAGCAGCAGGAAGAGAGTCTGATGCGGAGGGAGGAGCTGATCAGAGAGATGGAGGTTGCCAACCAGCTGACTCGTCGCGACATTGCACAGCAGGAAGAGGAGAAGAAGAAGACCAAGCTGGAGCTGCAGGAGCAGGTGAGCCACGAGTGTGACAGTGATGGGCAGACACAGTAGGAGGGAAATCGTACAGCTCTTTGCCAGGAGCAGGTGAACCACGAGTGTGACAGTGATGGGCAGGCACAGTAGGAAGAGGGAAATCGTACAGCTCTTTGCCAGGAAAAGGTGAACCACGAGTTTGACAGTGATGGGCAGACACAGAAGGAAGAGGGAAATGTACAGCTCTTTGCCAGGAGCAGGTGAACCACGAGTGTGACAGTGATGGGCAGACACAGTAGGAGGAGGGAAATCGTACAGCTCTTTGCCAGGAGCAGGTGAGCCACGAGTGTGACAGTGACGGGCAGGCACAGTAGGAGGGAAATATACAGCTCTTTGCCAGGAGCAGGTGAGTCACGAGTGTGACAGTGATGGGCAGACACAGTAGGAGGGAAATCATACAGCTCTTTGCCAGGAGCAGGTGAGCCACGAGTGTGACAGTGATGGGCAGACACAGTAGGAGGGAAATCGCACAGCTCTTTGCCAGGAGCAGGTGAGCCACGAGTGTGACAGTGATGGGCAGACACAGAAGGAAGAGGGAAATTGTACAGCTCTTTGCCAGGAGCAGGTGAGCCACGAGTGTGACAGTGATGGGCAGACACAGTAGGAAGAGGGAAATCGTACAGCTCTTTGCCAGGAGCAGGTGAACCACGAGTGTGACAGTGATGGGCAGGCACAGTAGGAGGAGGGAAATTGTACAGCTGTTTGCCAGGAGCAGGTGAACCACGAGTGTGACAGTGATGGGCAGACACAGAAGGAAGAGAGAAATCGCACAGCTCTTTGCTGTTCACTTTTGTTTTGCTCTGTTCATCGCCAGAAAATGAAAAGCCAGTTACAATTGTTAAGTCATTGACAATTTTACGGACAGGAAATGTGTTCAGTAGATGGCAAGACCTGTCAGCCCAGTGTTTCCACTATTGCAAAGATCAACCCAAATTGTAATTGACCCTTTTTCAATAAATCAGAGAGAGGAAGAGAGTAAACAGCTTCCAAGTTCAGTCTGAACCCAGCAGTTGTCACCAAATCTGAAAGTAGAGGTAAATGCAGTGAATTTAAGAAGCAACTCTCATTTACACACAAAATCTCAAGCTGCCCCGGCGAAACGGTCTGGAATCTTTCCAGAACAATTCTAGAAATGTTCCAGAATATTCTAGAATATGACTTCTGGAACCAAAGTCCAAGGTTCTGGAATAATGACAGAAGGTTAAATGAGAATTCAAGAGAATATTCTAGAATATATTCTAGAATATTCTAGAATATATTCTAGAATATTCTAGAATATATTCTAGAATATTCTAGACTATGCTAGAATGGTAATGAATGTTCTTGAATCCTTACAGACGAAGAAGGAAACACAGTTCTAGAATAATTCTGGAATTATTCCAGATTATTCTGGAATGTTATTCCAGAATATTATAGAATACTGACAGATAATTCTGGAACAATTCAAGATGAAATTCCAGAAAACTGACTGCACATTCTGGAACAATTCAAGAACAATAATTATATTATTGAGAAGAATAATTAGGTATGAGAGTATTTTGGAATTGTTTAGCAAAAACATTCAAACAGAATATTTAGTTAAAAAACAACAAACCAATCTCTGTTAAATGTAGATTATTTAATACAGATTTTGAAATGGTACTCATCAGATGGTGTTTGAAACAACTGCACACATCAGAGATTCAGATAATATCTGAATCACCAATTTCCATCCAACTGATTTTATCAATCAAATCCCTTTCATAATTGTACCTCATACCTTGCAATTCTTGTGAGCAGTGAAGAAAGTTATTGGGGACCTAATTGTAGATGCAGGTACAGCCACAGAGAAAGGAATCTGTCTCTCGATTGCCTTGGGGAACTTAGTCTCGAAAACTACGTCGACGGAAAAGCCACTTCTGTCGCCAAAAATCTAGCTTCTCAGGCAAGCGAAGCACACCCATTGCGATGGAGAGACCGATGAAAGTTTTAATCTCAGGAACTGTCACAAGTGCCCACTTGGAGCTGGTAGGAGGTGGATTCCTCTCTCTCTCTCTCTCTCAGCATACCGATGTGTCTCTGTCACAAGCGTTCCCACATCGCGCATGATCGCGTCTGTGAAGATCAGAGAAGACATGAAGAGGTTTTGCGTCCGAGGGGATGTCAGTCTTTACTCCTGCCACGATCCTTGGATAGCCTAGAAACTCTTCCTCCGACGATTCCTCTTCCAACATCTCTCGCATCAGAGTTCAGACATCGTCAAAATCAGCATCCATGTCGCTTCCTTCGGCCATGACGCGAAAAAAGTCAGTCGAAATCTCGACAAAAATCACCACAACACAGCTAAAACTGGTCCGATTTCGATCACAGCTAAAACTGGTCCGATTTCGAGATCAAACTTGCACAAGTTTGAAAGCGATCTAAATGCGCGGTCTCTCTGCTTCCCAGCAGGCATTGCGATAAGTCGGCCACTTCCGTTTGCTAATGCTATTTTTAGATCTTGACGTAAATAAGGCGAGGGTATGATCAGACGCGTAATTCAGTCGCTCCCATGGACATTGTATATTGGATCCATGATCGCACGGGACTACAATTCCCATCAGTAGTCATCCACTCGGGCCGTGACAAACACTAGTTGCTCTATTATTAAATTCTGAGTTTTAATCAAGATCACTATTGTGTATTGCAAAGAAATGTGCACACTGCAACTGTGAGCGACTCAGCGAGTTATGATTAGAACTGTTCTGTGATCAGAAAATGAAAATTGTGGACAATTAAGAACTGTGAATGAACTTTAGGTGATTTAACACTAAATCTTATATTCTGTGTGTAATCACTAAAGTGTCTTGCGTGTGTGTTGAAATGCTTTATTGTTCACTTCTTTTTTTAAATATCGTTTTATTTACAATTTTCTATAATATTCTTTGAATGGTCTTGTTCTAGAAAAATATTCTAAGAAAAAGTAATGTTCTAGAATTTTCTAGAATTATTCTGGAATTAAAGAATTCTAGAATTATTCCATCAAATTTATTCCAGAACATTCTAGAATGTTCTAGAATGTTCTAGAATTTTAGAAATTTCTAGAATGTCATTTCGCCGGGGTGCATTGCTCATTGCACATTCCAATCAAATGCCATGGCTTTGATGCATTCCAGATCACAGCCCGGTATGAGCGGGAAAAGTCTGCGAGGCTGCAGGAGCAGGAGGATCTTGCAGATGAACTCCGAGCAGAGGAGCAGTACGAGGAGCTCCTGAAGGAGGAGACATCCAGGATGCGCCAGCAGGACTTCTCACCAAGGGTGTGTGCATGCCTGTTGCCAAGTGTGTGTGCATGCCTGTTGCCAAGTGTGGAGGGCTGGGGGAGGGAGATGTGAGATGCCTTTCTGCCATTATCCAAACGAGGATTGTAGATTGACGCCATGTTCATGGCAAGCATGTAATTGTGTGTGTGTGTGTGTGTGTGTGTGTGTGTGTGTGTGTGTGTGTGTGTGTGTGTGAATGATTATGTATCCATGTGTGTGTGTGTGTGTGTGTGAATGATTATGCATCCATGTGTGTGTGCGTGTATGAATGTTTATGTATCCATGTGTGCATGTATGTAAGTAAATGCCAAGCTGTGTATAAAAGAGAATTTGACAGAAGCCACAATGTCCATGTAGACTCTGAGTAAGGCAGGACCCAGTCAGCACACCACCCTGAATCAAGCTAGTCCTCACCAACTGCTCGAGTTCTGCTCCTCCTCATGCTGTCCTGTTTCCCCCGTGTCCCCTAGTCGCAGTCCACTGTCTCTCCAAGATGATTCTGATCTTGTAGAAGATGTGTTCTTTCTTTCTTTCTTTCTTTCTTTCTTTCTTTCTTTCTTTCTTTCTTTCTTTCTTTCTTTCTTTCTTTCTTTCTTTCTTTCTTTCTCTTTCTTTCTTTCTTTCTCCTGTTTTTTTTCTCTCTCTGACTTTTTGTCTTTCTTTCTTTCTTTCTTTCTTTCTTTCTTTCTTTCTTTCTTTCTTTCTTTCTTTCTTTCTTTCTTTCTTTCTTTCTTTCTTTCTTTCTCCTGTTTTTTTTCTCTCTCTGACTTTTTGTCTTTCTTTCTTTCTTTCTTTCTTTCTTTCTTTCTTTCTTTCTTTCTTTCTTTCTTTCTTTCTTTCTTTCTTTCTTTCTTTCTTTCTATCAATCATTCTCTTTCTATTCTTCTTTCTATCCTTCTTTCTTTCTTTCTTTCTTTCTCCTGCTTTTTTTGTCTTTCTGTCTTTCTATATGGCTTTCTTTTTTCTTTCTGTCTTTCTTTCCTTCTTCCTTCCTCCCTTTCTTTCCTTTTTTTCTTTTCCTGCTTTTGATCTATATCACCAAATATATTCTGCAACATGCTACAGGACAAAACCAGCTCTGCTACAAACAACAGGTCGCTAATGCCATGCATTATTTTGACACTTGTTGGACTCTACACTTAATTTTCATTTGAAATGTGTGGCAGACATCAACATCTTGCAAAACTCGTGCCTTTTTTGACTCACATGTGAAGCAAAAGTGAGTCTATGTACTGAGCCGTGTCGTCCGTCCGTCCGTCCGGGCGTAAAAAACTTAAACGTTGGATTTTTCTCGGAGACTATTAAGTCTATCAACACCAAATGTAGCATGATGGTGTATGATGACAAGGCCTCAAAAAACATACACAGTGACTTGACCTTGCTTCAAGGTCAAGGTCACAGGAGCCATAAATGTGGTCTCAAAAACAGTCATTTTTCACATTTTCCCAATTTTCTCCCACGTTATTGAGAATGGCGACCTTAGCTACAAGTGGTATATAGGTCAAAGCAAGCCCTATCTTTTGATACCAGTTTGGTTGACCTTGCTTTAAGGTCAAGGTCACAGGAGCTCTTCAAAGTTGGATTGTATACATATTTTGAAGTGACCTTGACCCTGAACTATGGAAGATAACTGTTTCAAACTTAATAATTATGTGGGGCACATGTTATACTTTCATCATGAGACACATTTGTTCACATATCCAGACCTGCCAACCCACCATCATGCCAAAGAGTAGCATCCAGAGCTATTTGGAGTAGCATTGAAGGAATAGGCGTAGCGGGGGTGGGGGGTGGGGAGAGATAAAGCTGTGAGGTTGGCGCGATAAGCTGACCCGGTGGCGTGAAAGCGGGGGGGGGGGGGGGGGGAGATAAGGCTGGGAAGGCGGCGCGATAAGCTGCACTGGCGGCGGGGGGGGGAGATTCTCCATCGCGGTCAAAAGTTCACGCACGCGGGAAAAGCGTAGTTTTTATGGACAAGCGTAGCAGCGTAGCAAGCATGTCGAAAGCGTAGCATGCTACGCCTAAAGCGTAGCATTTGGCAGGTCTGCATATCATCAAGGTCAAGGTCACTTTGACCCTTATGAAATGTGACCAAAATGGGGTAGTGAACCACTAAAAGTGACTATATCTCATGGTAGAAAGTGCCAATAAGCACCATTGTGCTTCCTATGTCTTGAATTAACAGCTTTGTGTTGCATGACCTTGGATGACCTTGACCTTGGGTCAAGGGCACATGTATTTTGGTAGGAAAAATGTGTAAAGCATTTCTTTGTGTATGATGTCATTGGTAGGTTTAGTTGTTTGACCTTGACCTTGAAGGTCACCTGAAGGTCAAGGTCATATAAAGGTCAAGGTCACGCATGTGAGTCGTATGGGCTTTGCCCTTCTTGTCTTTTTCTTTTTTTGATGGAAGTGTCTCTTCTTTTTCAGAACTTTGGACGGAGACAAGCATGGATGTAAATCCAGCCAACCTTCAAGACAAGCACTCCTGTGCACATCAGAGTCTGTGTCTCAAAACCAGCCTGCTTCCCTTTGCCAAAGGAGAGCTCAGTACTAAATGTACCATAATTCTGCGGCCTGTGGTGATGGCTGGGAAGTCTCAGCGGAACTGAGAATCGGAGAGAATGATCAGAAACCGTTCAAATCAGATGCTTAGTGAGGCACAGTATTTTTACCATGTCATCTCTGATGAACTCTTGTGTGCCTTTTGCACTTTGCCTGAAGTGGGAACAGGATATTTTCTGTGAGGATGCTTCAAGTAGCTTTGGGAAAGATATGAGAAGTAATTTCAACTTAGCAATGTGACAAGCTGAATATTTGATCAAATGTTTGTGGTAATGACTTGCTATTTTAAGATGGAAGATGGGGTGAATTTGTACAGAATTTGGTGAGGACAGCAGAACAGTGCTTGTAGGAAGAGTATAGTAGAATTCTGCCTGCACACACCTGGAGTTGTGTTTGTTTGCAAAGGTAAGGGCAGTGCCTGCTGCCTTGGTGGCAGTTTTAGAAAGTCCTGACAAGCAGTGTTTCTTTCATGTGACAAACTGTAAGACTGTGAAACAAGACTGCGGGGGTTCATACATTGTTTTTTAATGGGGCAGGCACACTGCATCATTGCCTTTTTGGAGGCCATGCATGAAAGTAGCAGACAGAACATTAGCCTGATGATATCATTCAGGTAGATTCACTGTGCAGCTAGGTTTGTGAGCTCATGTTCTTGGGAGGAAGGAATGTTCTGTCATGTGAGACACCCAGGAAGGAAGGCTGGTCTGGCAAACACTTCGTGGGACATGGTACAGATGCAGTATGGGATTGCTGTTGGCGAAGGAGGGAGGTGGAATTTTGCATTGTTCAACAATGAAAGCAGTTGCTCTACTGGCAGCAGATAATCAGAGGTTTGAGTGAGAGTTTCGGTTTCTGCCTCTCCCTGAACACAAAGTGGAGTTAGAGATGGCTTTGAGTTAGAGTTTCGGTTTCTGCCTCTCCCTGAAGACAAAGTGGAGTTTAGATGGCTTTGAGTTAGACTTAGAGTAGGAGTTTCTGCCTCTCCCTGAACACAAAGTGGAGTTAGAGATGGCTTTGAGTTAGAGTAGGAGTTTCTGCCTCTCCCTGAACACAAAGTGGAGTTAGAGATGGCTTTGAGTTAGAGTAGGAGTTTCTGCCTCTCCCTGAACACAAAGTGGAGTTAGAGATGGCTTTGAGTTAGAGTAGGAGTTTCTGCCTCTCCCTGCAGACAAAGTGGAGTTAGAGATGGCACGCTCCATGACAGATGTCCCAGTGTGGGTTTACTCCAGGTAAACGTCCCTCCCCTTGATGGAAGAAACTTGAAATCTTTAGGGCAGATGGCAGGTCTGTGTGTGTGAATGTCACTCCTCAGTATTGACTGTATGAGGCTCATAGTCTTTGAGCCCATGGCAACTGTGTGTATGTGTATGTGTGGGTGCATGTATGTGTGTGTGTGTGTATGTGTGCATGTATGTGTGTCTCTTTCCAGTTGTCTCTTGAGTCAACATGTCAGCTAAAGGAAATAAAATCCCGACCTGCTGCAGTGGTGACCTTTTTATGGAAAGATGACTGGAAATGAATCTCTCTGAAACAAAGCATGACCAGTTTTATTGATGGATAGCAAGATTGTTAATGTGAATGTACTTTTCAGACAATGTTTTGTTATTTTTTAAAGGTTTTGAGATTTTATGATCAGTTCAGAAAAGCCTTGCCATTTGAAAATCCGGCATAATGTTTTAAGATGTCAAGGGATACACTGGATTATACTTGCCTTTTCTGGCACAAAATGCATCTATGTTCTTTCTTATATTGAGTATTTTCAATGATGTCATAGAACCAATACATGAACTGATCATGAGAATTTTTGTTAGAATGCATCTTCTTGTTCATACTTTTGAGGTCACAGGCGATCATGATCTGAACAAGTTTATCTTTTTTATTTGTTGCAAGTGGGAAAGGTCGCATTTCATGTATGCATCTGTTGTTATATGTAACCCTTGATAAATGTAGATGTGACGTTGATAATTTAATTTTAATGGTCACTGTTATAAAAGTGTGTCATAATAGCAAAATTTAATTTTTGCCACTTAGTTCTTAACACTGTGGCATCAGTAGGCTTGTTCAGGAGGTGCAGCGCTGCAAAGCGCTTCAAGGGCTCCACTCCTGAATGGCTATTTTGGGGCGTGCTTCACTCAGCACTGTGCAGGGCTGTGCAGCATAGAGAAGCGCGCATCTGAGTGATTCACACGATTTTCAAAATGGCATCTTCGATCCTGCACTGGCAGTCGATGCGTAAAATAATTCTCAGAAACATCATTTGGGGACTGGAACGGGCTTTATTTGCCCCAAGCGCCCTGTATGCGCGAGAAATGGCAGGTAAGGATGACACAGTAGTGGACTTTATTCATGCAGAATACATGTAAACGTGCATAAACAATGTCTGTGGCAAAGAATACACTTTCTTTAGCATCTAGCAACACAACAAGCAGTGCATAAAATTTACCTTCCATTTAAAAGCGAAGTGCTTCACAAAATTTGTAGGCGTTCAGCACAAGCAAAGTGCTCATTTGCTAACATGAAACGCTGATGCAGCACTTCCCCTCCTTTTACTCATCAATGCCTGTCTGGATGTATGCAGTTGCATGGAATCCCTTCTTTACTGAGGAGAAAGACAGTGAGGGACACAAAATCCATCTCGACAGTGAAAGATGAACTAGTGTTCAGTGTTGTAGTAGGTGCTGATGGTTTTGGCCAATTTGAGGTTCCCATAAGCATGAGGTCCTTCTTTGTCCACGTAATTCCTGTGCCCCATCGTCATGATTTTGCTTGCAGAAAACGGTGTGTAACTGTCTATGACTCTGCCCCTCACCTCACCACTCACTGTAAGTGCTAGTAGCCTACTCTGTGGACAACTGGATTAAAAAAAAATCAACAGGTGCACCATTGTCCTCTTATGAAACTGGCCTTGCTACACGTCCCTTCACCATAGGGTGTTAGCAGCCAACTCTTTAGGCCTGTCATGCAGTTGCAAATTGCACCCTTCTTTTTCAGTGGACAAACTTATCACATGATTGTTAAGATGAAGCTTCACTTTTTTTCTTTCTTTTTTTTTTTTTTTTTTTTTTTTGGGGGGGGGGGGGCTGTAATGCATCCCAGCATAACCCATAGACATGTAAAAAAGGAACCCTACCAAAACAAAAAGGTCCAAGATGAAAAGCCAATTTCAGTGGTCTCATGATTCATTTCCTTCACAGAATGTTACCTGAGGATCTATCACGCCTGTACAGTCAAGTATGCATATTTACAAAGCTATGTGATAATGTTGAATCATTCCATCACTTGTAAAAAGTTCCAATTTATATGGGGATTGATTTTGACATGTGGTGTCAACACAGTAATCAATAAACATGTTCTCTGCATCAAGTTTGTCCAATGTTATCGATTGTCAAGACAAAAGCCAAGAAACTGAAGTCCACTGGCATAGCTCTTTCTACTTGTCAGGAAAAAAAAATGTCCTGTGAAATTACCTCCCAACCACAAGAAGTGTAGCAACTTTGATAAAATTGAGGATAAAAGGGAATTGAGGAAGAATTAAGTCTATTAGTCAGGTCTCTAGCATCAATGCTGCACACTGTTGCCGAGGACGGGGCTAGAACATCAATATTGCTCCTTCCCCTGCTGCAGCAGTCTCAAGGACCTTGGGCAACAGTGTCCCTGTGCAGCAATCTCAAGGACCTTGTGTCCCAGTGTCCCTGTGCAGCAATCTCAAGGACCTTGGGCAACAGTGTCCCTGTGCAGCAATCTCAAGGACCTTGGGCAACAGTGTCCCTGTGCAGCAATCTCAAGGACCTTGGCCAACAGTGTCCCTGTGCAGCAATCTCAAGGACCTTGTGTCCCAGTGTCCCTGTGCAGCAATCTCAAGGACCTTGGGCAACAGTGTCCCTGTGCAGCAATCTCAAGGACCTTGTGTCCCAGTGTCCCTGTGCAGCAATCTCAAGGACCTTGTGTCCCAGTGTCCCTGTGCAGCAATCTCAAGGACCTTGGCCAACAGTGTCCCTGTGCAGCAATCTCAAGGACCTTGGGCAACAGTGTCCCTGTGCAGCAATCTCAAGGACCTTGGGCAACAGTGTCCCTGTGCAGCAATCTCAAGGACCTTGGGCAACAGTGTCCCTGTGCAGCAATCTCAAGGACCTTGGGCAACAGTGTCCCTGTGCAGCAATCTCAAGGACCTTGGGCAACAGTGTCCCTGTGCAGCAATCTCAAGGACCTTGGGCAACAGTGTCCCTGTGCAGCAATCTCAAGGACCTTGGGCAACAGTGTCCCTGTGCAGCAATCTCAATGACCTTGGGCAACAGTGTCCCTGTGCAGCAATCTCAAGGACCTTGTGTCCCAGTGTCCCTGTGCAGCAATCTCAAGGACCTTGTGTCCCAGTGTCCCTGTGCAGCAATCTCAAGGACCTTGGGCAACAGTGTCCCTGTGCAGCAATCTCAAGGACCTTGGGCAACAGTGTCCCTGTGCAGCAATCTCAAGGACCTTGGGCAACAGTGTCCCTGTGCAGCAATCTCAAGGACCTTGGGCAACAGTGTCCCTGTGCAGCAATCTCAAGGACCTTGGGCAACAGTGTCCCTGTGCAGCAATCTCAAGGACCTTGGGCAACAGTGTCCCTGTGCAGCAATCTCAAGGACCTTGGGCAACAGTGTCCCTGTGCAGCAATCTCAAGGACCTTGGGCAACAGTGTCCCTGTGCAGCAATCTCAAGGACCTTGGGCAACAGTGTCCCTGTGCAGCAATCTCAAGGACCTTGGGCAACAGTGTCCCTGTGCAGCAATCTCAAGGACCTTGTGTCCCAGTGTCCCTGTGCAGCAATCTCAAGGACCTTGTGTCCCAGTGTCCCTGTGCAGCAATCTCAAGGACCTTGTGTCCCAGTGTCCCTGTGCAGCAATCTCAAGGACCTTGGGCAACAGTGTCCCTGTGCAGCAGTCTCAAGGACCTTGGGCAACAGTGTCCCTGTGCAGCAATCTCAAGGACCTTGGGCAACAGTGTCCCTGTGCAGCAGTCTCAAGGACCTTGGGCAAGTGTCCCTGTGCAGCAATCGCCACATCTAATGCAGTCCAAGAATATGCTGCAGTAATTGTCCACACACAGTGCAGCAAAAAGACATTGATGTTTCAAGTGGAAAAAGGCTTTCATCACAAGAATTTGGATGACAGATTCTCAGTTCTGACCAGTTTATCAACATGCAGCCAGGTCTGTGATGGAGAGGGGAAAAATGGCAAAGCACCTCAGATGGGATCAACAACTCTTGGTGTCAGAATGCTCTAGTCTAGCCACAGCAGACCTGTTTACCCCCAAAAACCCTTATGAGGAAGATTTGATAAATAACCAGAAAAATGCAGAAGGTTTTGATCTTTAAGAGGAAGATTTCGATTTTTTCAGCGAAATATCGGCCGGAAGATCCACCGTAAAAGCGGAGACTCGGACTCAAAATCAGAAGATTTCCGCAAATTGCGGAAGGGTAAACAGGTCTGCCACAGTGCCATCAAGGCCTGCTTCACAAGGCCATGTATTAGCATACAGAATGCTCTAGTCTAGCCACAGTGCCATCAAGGCCTGCTTCACAAGGCCATGTATTAGCATACAGAATGCTCTAGTCTAGCCACAGTGCCATCAAGGCCTGCTTCACAAGGCCATGTATTAGCATACAGAATGCTCTAGTCTAGCCACAGTGCCATCAAGGCCTGTTTCACAAGGCCATGTATTAGCATACAGAATGCTCTGGTCTAGCCACAGTGCCATCAAGGCCTGCTTCACAAGGCCATGTATTAGCATAGAAGACTTCATAAGTAAGTATTCTACTGGTAAACATCAGTGGATGCTGGCTCCAGTTCTATACCTCACTACCTTCATTACTATTCCCCACTGAGCTATTGCTCGGTTCAAAGAAGGAATGCTTCAAAATGTACAGCTACTTTGAAAATCAACATAAGAACATTGCTCCCAAGTCAATGGAAAGAGAAACAATCACATCTCACTTTTTCTAATCTTTATTCATCACTGGCATGTGTGGAGCCACAGTTGCATGCAGTGTGTAGAAAACAATCTCAACACGTCGGAAATGGTCTTTGCATCAAAGGCTCTAACCCTCAGTACTTAATCAAGATCAATGGTGAACTTCCATTCCACAGGAAGATGATTCAACTTTGCTCTAGGATGCAGATGGCATGAAGGAGAAAATGAAATGCTCTTAGAAAACAATTTCTCCAGTACAAAATGTCTGAGAGCACTGCCTGGCTTAAAAATAGTTTTGTGGCTCAAAATCAACGCTAGCTATTTACAAGAACATTTCGCATACTTTAGTGACATTCAGCTATCATGAGATGGGGAAATGTACACATGAAGAATGAATGATTTTACTACATAAAAATACAGAGTGCATTTCTTAATTTTCACCATTTAGTAAGTGTGTGGTCAATTTAATTCCCAGTGAATTTTATCCTTTAAATGGACCTGGAAAATTTCATCCCAATCTACCCATCTCACAAGAAAAACAATATCACGAACATGTAAATGAAGAGTAAATGCACATTAGCATTTGTTTCTCCATGACAACTGAAAGCATCCTTGTAAAACCAAGTTAAGGAAGAGATGCATGTAGAGTGACAATGAGAGAAAAAAAGTATTTTACAATTAAAACTTAATCATAATAAATATGCAGTTTCTATACATGCATAGCTGGCTGCAGTTGCTAGTTTAAAAAGGAAAAGATCATTTCATTCTCAAGTAAGATCAGTCATCATCCTTCACCCTTTGAAACCCACACTATGTGTAAACCCACACTATGTGTAAACCCACACTATGTGTAACAACGATCCACCCATGCACCACTGTGTGCAACAGGCGTTGTGTGAAGAGAGAAAGAAGACAGGCAGATGCAGACAATGTCCTCACATCTTCATTCAACTAGAGGAGAATATCTTCTGTGAAATACAACCAGGAGCTGCTCCAAGAATCGACTCCAAACTGCTCACAGACAGCCATCATAGACTCCGGGCAGATTCGTGTCCCATTGGCACCAAGACTCAGGCCTCTTCTCCCATCATAGACTTCAAAATGAATTTCAAGACACTGCAGGCTACCTCTGCCACAGTTGTACTGCTCGCAGCATCAACATTTCTGCTGCTGTCTCATGTGCTACACTTTCCCATTCAAGACTCCATACAAATGATGAAACAAAATCAACTCATCACAACTGACACCATTCTCACTGTGGAAGATTTTTCTTTAAAAATAAAGAAGCAAAAAAAGCTTTGTTCCCATACTAAACCATCTTCCAAATGCATCCATCCTAAGCATGAGGCCAAAAAATTTAGAGGTTGGCTCGATACATTTACTAGTATTTCTAAAATATCATTTCACAAAACATCAGCTGTTTCAAATGAGTTCAGACTTTGAAAAGACTAATATTGAACTTGCAGTCAGACTTTTGATTGCTTTTTCAATGATAAGTGTCCATTTCACAGTGCCACAAGAAAATGAATGAAGTTGACTTCCAAAAGATGTTTGCAAGGACTGGCCTGCTTAGTTTTATGGAGAATCAAAGAAAAACCTGATAATACCACTTTGGCAAATGGGGGGGAAATAAAATCAAGACAAATTGGGGACTTTTTCCTGCTTTGTTGTCTCAAGAAGTTTTAAAACTGTGTGACTTAGGGGTGATATCCATCAGCACACAGGCATGGTTACTCCTCATCCCCATGCCCGTTGTAGCTACAGTTACATAAGCCATCACAGCTGAAGATTGTGCACTTAACACTTGTCTACATCTGTCCTCATAGAAAGTAGTCAGGCTGGGGCTTCTTGGACGGTATCCCTCGTGATTCCTGCAACATTTCAACAACAGATCAACATTGGCAGACAGGTCATGAGATCAGATGATTATCTCACATGTCAACAGAGGAGATGTTATTTGTATCTACTTGAATTGCTATAAAATACAACCTTCACTTACAGTAGCTGCATTCAGTCTGAAGTGCATTTGTCAAAAATGAGTCCAGATGAGAGAATAATTCAAGAAGATATGTGCATTTGTGTGCATGTGTGTGTGTGCATGTGTGTGTTTTTTTGTGAGTGTATGTGTGTTTGTGAGTGTGTGTGTTTATATGTGTGTGAGTTTGTGTGTGTGTGTGGGCTTGTGTGTCTGTGTGTGTGTGTGTGTGTGTGTGTGTGTGTGAGTGAGAGAGAGAGAGAGAGAGAGAGAGAGAGAGAGAGAGAGAGAGAGAGAGAGAGAGAGAGCGTGAGAGAGAGAGAGGGGAAGGGGGGAGGGAGGGAGGGAGAGCGTGAGGGAGGGAGGGAGAGCGTGAGGGAGGGAGGGGAGGAGGGAGGGGAGGGGAGGAGAGAGAGAGAGAGAGAGAGAGAGAGAGAGAGAGAGAGAGACTGAACACACAAACACAGTCTTGGTGAGGAGATACAGAAGAAGTAAGGGTCAAGACAGAAAACATGTCAAATGAAAAGACAATGTTATGCCTGATGGGAACAAGTGACAGACTTAATTAAGAAAGAGGGCAGCATGCCCCTGACTTGTGCACTCTCAAAATAGATTCAAATGTAAACACAAAGGCAACAAAATGACAGTCTGACCAAGAAATTTTGAAATATAATTTATAAGTTCCAAAGAGAGTTGAACCCACAGTTACTCCCAAATTAAATTTGTTGATACCAGTCATGACAAATAGCAGGTTGTATTGAAGGTGTGGCGATACTACAGAAGGCAGGTGATGAAGGCAGGTGATGAAGGCAGGTGATGAAGTCAATCAGACAGATGCTTTCTGCTGGACTGCTTTGACATGTACATGGGGATTCGGAAGTCCTCCAAAAACTTCCTCTGCAAAAGGACAGAGATAGCCAAGTACTCACCTGTGGTGCTGCTTCAAAAATGGTAAAGTCTCTCTGGAGATGTTCATCTAATTCCAAAATGGCTGCTACATTGCCACACCTGAAAATGGAGACGTTCCATTAATGTCCTATTTGTGGAGCACAATTCTGACAAACAGACAACTTCTGCATTCACATTAGTTATCTCCAGAACTTCACCCAAGCTTCATGCTGTGGCAAGGGGGCGGCAATACTGTAGATGTGCTGCCGGTGAAGGAGCGGCAGTTCTACAACAATTCAATGTCGGCAATTGCAGAGAGGACAACTCAAAGTCAGAACAATTCATACATGCCAGAAGCTTATGACCCAGGCACACACTCAACTCCTATTTGGGGGGGGGGGGATTTTTATTTTTAAAATTCAGCCCAACCTACTGACCCTTTTTGGGGGGACCATGTTGCAATCACCATTACCATTTGTGTGTGTGTGCCTAAACTGTTAAAGTTTCCAGCTGGAGTAGTGCTTGATGACACTGGAGATAAAATTTGGGGCCAGAGCAACCTTTGAATGAGAAATTTGGCTCTTCTACATCTTCAGGGTTGAGAGACAAGTTTTTTTATTTATGATTATGTAACCACATCAGACCTGTTTACCTTAAGTTGTGCAAAATAGGGAGATGGGGACTCAAAAATAGGGAGATTTCAATCAAAAGAGGGAGATTTTTATTTTTAGCCCTTACAGCGGTGCTAAAACACGAGCAAATTAGGCAAACATGCACACCTTTCATTAACTTTGAGATTGCTGATGAACTGTTACAGATAGACACATAAAGTAATAACACAAAATGCTTGAAATTGAATGAACAATATTTTGGTGTGCAGTTTATAGTCTTTATTCAAATCCTGATTTTTTTCGGTCAAATTTTATATGGTAAACATTTGTGGGTTTTCCACTCCTTGAGAAATAATACAGGTAAATCACTATGCAATAGTGGGTAAATACCCTATAAACCCTACTGGATGTTTGGTTTAATCATCTGTGCATACTAATGTATCATTCTCTTTGACCAAAATTGCACTCTTTAAATTACCATGTAAATTCGATGATCCAGGTATTAGAGAGGCAAAATGAAGTAATTCTGATTACCTATACTCTTTCATCTTAACCAATATTCCTCAAATTATTGCAAATGTAGAACTGAATAGCATCAATATGTGGATAATTAAACATGAAAACAGTCTGCAGTAAAGTTTGTCTTCTACATTCACGATTTGATAATTTGTCTGTAATAAAACTGAAAAATTCTACTGATTTTTGTCATTATGAGACACAAGAAGGCATTACACACTACACAAACATTTTCAAAAACTTACCTCAAACCAGCAATACTACAAAAACATCCAAAAAATTGCTATATTCATGAATATCCTTTCATGCAAAACAAGAAGAGCAAAGCCCATACGACTCACATGCTTGACCTTGACCTTCAGGTGACCTTCAAGGTCAAGGCCAATTAACTACACCTAGCAATGACATCATACACTAAACTAAGAAATGCTTTACACTTTTTTCCTACCAAAATACATGTGACCTTGACCCAAGGTCAAGGTCATCCAAGGTCATGCAACACAAAGCTGTTAATTCAAGACATAGGAAGCACAATGGTGCTTATTGGCACTTTCTACCATGAGATATAGTCACTTTTAGTGGTTCACTACCCCATTTTGGTCACATTTCATAAGGGTCAAAGTGACCTTGACCTTGATGAAATGTGGCCAAATGTGTCTTCTGATGAAAGTATAACATGTGTACTACAATTTTATGAAGTTTGGAACAGTTATCTTCCATAGTTCAGGGGCAAGGTCGCTTCAAAATATGTATACAATCCAACTTTGAAGAGCTCCTGTGACCTTGACCTTGAAGCAAGGTCAACCAAACTGGTATCAAAAGATAGGGATTACTTTGCCCTATATACCATATATAGGTCAGGTATCCAATCTCAAAAACTCAGATAAAATTGAGAAAATGTTTAAAATGGCAGTTTTTTAGACAACATTTATAGCCCCTGCGACCTTGACCTTGAAGCAATGTCAAGTCACTATGTATGTTTTTTTATGCCTTGTCATCATACACCATCATGCCACATTTGGTATTGATAGACTTAATAGTCTCTGAGAAAAATGCAACGTTAAAGTTTTCGGACGCCCGGACAGACGAAACGGGTGAGTACATAGACTCACTTTTGCTTCGCATGTGAGTAAAAAAAACCCACCAAATCACTGGTGAAGGTAGGAGGCACATTCACACATACCAGTGTGTCCAATTGCGGGAAGCAGTCTCATCCAAACCAGTGATCCAGTTTGCATGAAACTTGGAAGTACACCAAGTAAACTGAGTAATCTAATTGCATGAAACTTGAGAGTACATGCAGTAATCCAGTTGCAATGAAATTTAAAGTACATCACAGTAATCCAGTTGCAAAAGTCAATTTACTCAGCGTCAGAGTCGATCTACGCGAGGAGTTTCGACTCGCCCATGATTATATAGTCTTTGATTGAATTAGTCGCGCTTACCACGATAAGGGTTAGATATGTCACGTAATATGTGTACCATCCCAGGTCACAAACTG
>JAWQFJ010001228.1:158268-181892 GCA_034096865.1 Theodoxus fluviatilis
ACCTTCAAGGTCAAGGTCAAACAACTAAACCTACCAATGACATCATACACAAAGAAATGCTTTACACATTTTTCCTACCAAAATACATGTGACCTTGACCCAAGGTCAAGGTCATCCAAGGTCAGCAACACAAAGCTGTTAATTCAAGACATAGGAAGCACAATGGTGCTTATTGGCACTTTCTACCATGAGATATAGTCACTTTTAGTGGTTCACTACCCCATTTTGGTCACATTTCATAAGGGTCAAAGTGACCTTGACCTTGATGATATGTGACCAAATGTGTCTCATGATGAAAGTATAACATGTGCCCCACATAATTATTAAGTTTGAAACAGTTATCTTCCATAGTTCAGGGTCAAGGTCACTTCAAAATATGTATACAATCCAACTTTGAAGAGCTCCTGTGACCTTGACCTTGAAGCAAGGTCAACCAAACTGGTATCAAAAGATAGGGCTTGCTTTGACCTATATACCACTTGTAGCTAAGGTCGCCATTCTCAATAACGTGGGAGAAAATTGGGAAAATGTGAAAAATGACTGTTTTTGAGACCACATTTATGGCTCCTGTGACCTTGACCTTGAAGCAAGGTCAAGTCACTATGTATGTTTTTTGAGGCCTTGTCATCATACACCATCATGCCACATTTGGTGTTGATAGACTTAATAGTCTCCGAGAAAAATCCAACGTTTAAGTTTTTTACGGCGCCCGGACGGACGCCCGGACGCCCGGACGGACGCCCGGACGGACGGACGACACGGCTCAGTACATAGACTCACTTTTGCTTCGCATGTGAGTCAAAAATCAGCTGAAAGTGGAATAAAAAACTCAGAAATCAGCTGAAACGCTGATAAGTCCCATCTCTGCTGGCACATTGTAACGATTGTTCATTGTTGCCTCTGCCCTAGTCGTTGCATTCTCAAGCGAGTCAAGGTCGTCCACTGAAGCCTTCGGTGCAGTCACAAAAAAATTTCCTATGGATCCTGTACGTGCAGCTGCATCTTCATTAGACTTGTGGACCTCCGATTTTAAGTGCTTAGAAATTTCATTCTTGCCTCCGTGGCTCACATTGATGTCTTTTTTGCAGAACGTGCAAAACGCGTGTGATTTCGATTTCGACGATGGGCGAAATGCCGGGAATTCCGATTTCCACTCAGCCTTCCACTTTGCGCTGTACTTTGCTCTCTTTCTGCTTCTGACAAGAGTGGACTTTCTTTTCTCATCCTCTGTGTCACGCTCACTGTCGGATTCAAAATCGGTTTCGCGAGTCTTTCTCTTTGAGTTTTCAATGGACGCCATCTTCATTGAGATCGGTCAAGCAAAATGGCAGCTATTCCAGGTTGTAAACTGGTTCTCGATTGGACGAAGGTCCTGACTCAACTAATCAAAACAATTGTACTGCAGATCTGCGGAATGACCTTCAGTGGCGCGGTAGAAAGTTCGGATCGTCATGTAAATGCTTTGGAAACGAAATAAATCTTTCAAAATTTTTCATTTTCGGGAGATCGGTGGAAAAAAAATCGGGAGATTTACGAAGCTAGCGGGAGGTCGGGAGATAGGGTCTGAAATCGGGAGTCTCCCGCTAAAATCGGGAGAGTAAACAGGTCTGCCACATCCTTGAGCAAAAAGATTTAAATGTGAGAATATTGTTCATTTCAAGCAAAAACTTATCATCAGTTTCTAAGCAAGGTTATTGTCATATTACCATGAACAAGGGAAGTAACTGCTACTGGATAGTTACGAAGCTTGCGCATGCGTACGAATAAATAGTTCCTCAACCGCCATCTGAGAAGTGAAGTTGACTGTTCAGCGTTCCATAAGTTTTCCCTTTTATCACGCTCTTCCACTCGAGCCACAGATAACAACAGACAACAAAACATGGTGTCAGAAGTGGGATTCAAGTTAGTAGTTTGCTGTACTCTATGGGTCCGGATGCTGAAAAGATTTTCGCACAGTTTGAGTTGTCTGACGATGATCAAAATGACTACGACAAAGTCAAGAAGAAATTTGATGAACATTTCATACCAAAGAGGAACGTGATTCACATCAGAGCAACATTTCACAGCAGGAACCAGAAAGAAGGTGAATCAATTGAACAATACGTCAATGCTTTGTATGAACTAGCAGAGCATGCTGCTTTCACAGAGAAGAAGGACACTATCAGAGATAGACTAGTCCTGGGGCTGAGAGACAAAGGTCTTTCTGGAAAGCTACAGCTAGAGAGCGAGCTGACTTTGGAGAAAGCAATCATGAAGTCGAGACAACATGAACAAGTGATGGCTGAACTAGAGGAACAGAGAGGTGCAACATCAGTTGATGGAGTCCGCTTCCGACCCGGGTGGAACCGAGGAGGGAAGGGATCCTCACATCAGAATGCACACGCGCATAATTCAGAGAAATTTGCGTGCAAGAAATGCGGAACTAGCCATGAAAAGTGGAAGTGTCCAGCATACCAGAAGAAATGCCACAAATGTGGGAAAATGTCACATTTTGCAAAAATGTGCAGGTCTAAGTCCAAGACAAAGAAAACGGATGAAGTTACTTCAGAGCCAGAGCCAGAAAGAGAGCTTGAAACAGAGCCAGTAACAGAGCCAGAAAAAGAGCCTGAAAAAGAGCCAGAGCCTGAGAAAGAATACTTCATAGGAAGCGTCGAGTCCAATGAACCACCATGGAGGGTGAAATTGAAGTTGGAAGAAACCACTATCAACTGGAAGATTGATACCGGTGCCGACATCAACCTGATTAGCAGATCTACATGGGCAAAGCTAGGACAGCCGAAGCTGCTTCCAGCAAATCATGTCAACCTGATGAGTCCAGGGGGCAAAGTGAAAACACTAGGTCACTTCACTACCAAGTTTGAGAAGAACTTCAAGAAGATTGAAGCTACAGTGTTCGTCATTGATAATGACTCTGACAGTCTTCTGAGCCGAAGCACAGCTACAGCGCTGAATCTTGTACGGAGAGTGAACTCAGTCACTTTCGCAGCCATGAAGTGTGAGCCTGTGAAGATCAAGCTCAAGGAAGGTACACAGCCGTACAGCATATCCACACCAAGAAGAGTGCCAATTCCACTGCAAGAAAAGGTGAAGAAAGAGTTGGAGAGGATGAAAGAAGACGGAATAATAGAAGAAATCACAGAGCCGACTGAGTGGGTGTCACCCATGGTTCCAGTACAGAAGCCTAACGGTGACGTCCGGATCTGCGTGGATCTGAAGAAATTGAACCAAGCAGTCCAGAGAGAGCGATACGTCATTCCTTCAATAGACGATATCATCCACAAGCTTCGAGGTTCCAGTGTGTTCTCCAAGCTTGACGCTCAGTCAGGATTCTGGCAGCTTCCGCTTCATGAAAGCACAGCCAAACTCACTTGCTTTCTTACACCCTACGGCAGATTTTTTATGAAAAGACTCCCTTTTGGTATTTCTTCTGCACCAGAAGTGTTTCAACGGGTCATGACAGAGTCACTCCAGGGCATAGACGGAGTCATCTGCTACTTCGACGACATCGTTTGCCATACCAAGACGATGGAGGAGCATGACGCGCTGCTTGCAAAAGTCCACCAGAGGCTTGATGAAGTAGGCCTTCGCTTGAACAAGACCAAGTGTGAGTACAAGAAGAGGGAGATCACCTTTCTTGGTCACGTCATCAACAAACAGGGCGTTCGTCCAGATCCGTCCAAGATCAAAGCGATCGAGAGTTTGTCAGAACCAGAAGACATCGCCGAGCTTAGAAGATACTTGGGCATGGTCAACTATCTTGGCAGGTATCTACCACACCTGTCCACTGTTCTGAAACCGTTGAACGCACTGTTGACCAAAGACGCAGCGTGGACATGGGGTCCTGAGCAGTCAGAAGCCTTTTTGAAAGTGAAGGAGATGCTCACCACTGCGCCTACCTTAGCGTACTTCGACCCAAAGAAGCCGACGACAGTTTCAGCTGACGCGTCGAGCTATGGTCTCGGAGGAGTTCTTCTCCAGGAACATGAAGATGGATTGCGTCCAGTCGCATTCTGCTCCAGAACACTGACCAAAACAGAGACAAACTATGCACAGATCGAAAAGGAAATCCTCGCATCAGTTTGGGCTTGTGAAAGGTTCGAGAGATACTTGGTAGGACTAGACAGCTTTACGCTTCAAACTGACCACAAACCGCTCATTCCGCTCATCAACACCAAAGACTTGTCGGAAACACCACTGAGATGCCAAAGGATGCTGATGAGGCTGATGAGGTTCAAGCCAAAAGCAGTGTACATTCAAGGGAAAGACATGACGATAGCAGACACCTTGTCGAGAAGTCCTTTGAAGCCAGAGAAAGAAGAAACAGCACTGCAAGAAGACGTAGAAGCCTACGTGTACGAAGTCACAAGCGCTTGGCCAGTTTCAGATGCCAAGCTGAACCAGATGCGTGAGGAGACCCAGAAGGACGTCAACCTCAAAACAGCGCTAGACTACACCATCAAGGGATGGCCAGTCTACAAAGAAGATGTCAAAATGGCAGCCAAAGACCTCTTTGCCGTTCGTGGAGACCTCAGTACTCATGAAGGACTGTTGATCTATGGCGATCGAATCGTCGTACCAGTTTCCATGCGAGCAGAAGTCTTAGAGAGAATCCATGATGGTCACATGGGTATCACCAAGTGCCGTGAAAGAGCAAAAACATCAGTGTGGTGGCCACACATAAGCCATGACATCAAAAACAGAGTTGCAGGGTGCAAACACTGTCTAGAGAAGAAACCATCGCAAGCGAGTGAGCCATTGCTTCCGTCAACGATGCCAGAACGACCCTTTCAGAGGATCGCTGTTGACATTTGCGAGATCAGGGGACAGAACTACCTCGTCTCAGTTGACTACTACAGTCGCTACATTGACATAGCTCAGCTCAGCAAGGTGACCTCCACAGCAGTCATCAACAAGATGAAGTTTATCTTCTCACAGCATGGGATTGCAGAGACAGTAGTTTCTGACAATGGAACACAGTTTTCTTCAGCCGAATTCAAGAAATTCGCTAAAGAATGGAACTTTTGCCATGTCACCAGTTCTCCTCACTATCCACAGTCCAACGGTGAGGCGGAACGCGCCGTGAAGACAGCAAAGGAGATCCTGAAACAGAAAGACTATCTCCTTGCATTGCTGACTTACCGAGCTACTCCACTCCCAACCCTTGGAGTAAGCCCGGCAGAGCTAGCGTTTGGAAGGAGGCTACGCACAACCCTACCCGTCCTTCCCCAGTCCCTTTTTCCATGTAAAGTGGAACATGACACAGTACGCCAGCGTGATGCAAAGTCAAAGCAGTCACAAAAGCAGTACTTTGACAAAAGAGCACGGAGCTTGCCAGAGCTTCAACCCGGTGACCTCGTCCTCATGAAGGAGGAGGGAGAGAAAGGCTGGAAGAAGCCAGGCGAAGTCCTTGAAAAGTGTGCTCCAAGATCCTACCTCGTTCAGACTCCTGAGGGTAGGCTGAGGCGTAACCGTAAGCACATCAGGTTACGTACGTCCGAGCAGATCACCATAGACAACCCGAAGATGTCACCGCAGATCACCGTAGACAACCCGAAGGTGTCGACGCAGATCAACGAAGACGACCCGAAGGTGTCTGTCCAACCTACAAGCAGTCACACGTCGCAGCCGGTGCAACCGCTGCATCAGACGCCATCAACGCCGCCATATATCACCAAGTCCGGTAGACAGATTCACAAACCAGCCCGGTACCAGTGAAGTAACATTCCTTAGTGATAGTCAGTAACAAACTTGATTCTAAGCGATGCTACACAGGGAGCTGTTGCATGAAGTTGATTGTCTAAGTGACGCTTTGCAGTATACCTTGTGTTGGTTGAAATTATGAACTTTCGAGTTTGGTTGTTCAAAATAATAGTAGTTCATAGTTAGATTCTAAGTTAGAATTTTCAGAGACGCTTTGCAGGAAGTCAAAAGCTAAAAGTTAGAGTTTACTTATTTGAAGTTGATCCGTTTGAGCTGAAGAGCTAACAGATACTGTGTGTTAATCCGTTGGAAGTGAAAACAGATACTTTGAGCTGGAATATTGAGTTAATTGACAGTTAAAGTTGAAAGAGTTAATTGTTGTCTTTTTCCTAAAAAGGGAAGATGTCATATTACCATGAACAAGGGAAGTAACTGCTACTGGATAGTTACGAAGCTTGCGCATGCGTACGAATAAATAGTTCCTCAACCGCCATCTGAGAAGTGAAGTTGACTGTTCAACGTTCCATAAGTTTTCCCTTTTATCACGCTCTTCCACTCGAGCCACAGATAACAACAGACAACAAAACAGTTATCAAGCAAGCAACTAATCACCTACAGCAAAAAAAAAGTTATTAAAGAAAAAAAAGGCCCAATGCAATCCAGGTCATCAGTAGTATTTTCCCTCGTCTATCCCATGCCATGTCACCCACCTGTGACAGCTGCTTCACACTCATGCACCCTCATGCAGGTGCCCACATCACACATCCAATTACACACCTATGCAAACCCCCCAAAACACACACTCTCATCCCAAACCCACAAAAACACATGCACATACATGCACGTTTGCACACACACACACACACACACACACACACTATTCCCTCTCCACAACCAGTAAAACATTCTACCTGTAGCAGTAGTTGGGGGCTGACCAGACGGTGAGGACGGTCTCATTGAAGTGCCACTTGTAGCCTTCCATGACCAGCTGGTGGGCTCGGCAGATCAGATCGATGTCGTTGGATGTGTTGAACTGGGAGACAACGTCGCTGCCAAACAGGTAGCCTGCCCCCCTTGGGCTTACGCCCCAGCCTTGCATGTCTGCCAGGAAAAAGAGAAATCAAGAGTCAACCCTGCTTAGCACATTTGAAGGTGTCATAATGCCATTAGCAAAAGCCAGTCTGACATGCACAAGCATAAATTGGTGGCCAACAGACATCACATATGATTTATTTCCTGAACAATTTCCACACACATGATTCATTCTGTTTATTATACCAGGTTATAACAGCTCCAAAAATATATTCTTAAGCCAACCCCCCACCCCACCCACCCCCCAAAAAAAGGTTACAGTAACTCAACGAACCAAATTTTTTTCTGGGCACCTCAATTCATTGCATACAAATCCTAACACAGGCGCTCAACCCCGCCATCCGCAGGTTTTTTGACGATTTTGAAAAATCACCATTCAAAAAGTCCTATACCCAGAGACTTGAACTTTGTTTCAATTGGAAGAGTACTATTTTCTCTTGCAAAATTAAAAGACATTCAAACAAGTCAATATCATCCTACAGCATGCTATAAGAACACACTAACCATGTGTTTTCACTTTCTGACTTTTTATTTTCACTTGTGCGGTTGGCAAATCAACTGCTGATTCATTTAAACCATCATCACACTCACTCTGGCTTTCATATTTGTCCATCAAAACATCTACATCTGATCTTTCCTCAATATTCACTTCTAAAACTTCTTCCGAATACAAGCAACATGAAGGAGATCAACTGGGGCCTTTTTGACGAGGATGTAAACAAACT
Source organism: Theodoxus fluviatilis (assembly GCA_034096865.1). Lineage (NCBI taxonomy): Eukaryota > Metazoa > Mollusca > Gastropoda > Cycloneritida > Neritidae > Theodoxus > Theodoxus fluviatilis. Next base: position 165,786 of record JAWQFJ010001228.1, read on the forward strand.
TTGGGTGCATGCAATTGGAAAGTGATTCCGACTTTTGTAAATACAGTAAAACCTCTATTTTACGACCCCTCTTAAACGACTTCCTCGTGATTGCGACTAGAAAAATTTTAACGGATGTATTTTCCTATCAAAGTGACCCTTCTTAACGCATTGGAGTCGTATCGCGAGAAATATCGCGTTAGGCGTCCTCCTGCCAGAGTCGTATCGCGAGATTGTTTGCTATGCGCTTGCAAATTTCTTGCTCTGGTTCTACTGGTCTAAGGGAGATAAGTCTTGTTTGCCTGTGTAACTGAAGAAATGTGCAAGCAGATTTAGTTCCCTTTAGAAAATCTTTTATACCGATGATCAGAAATCGTAACTTTTGTGCGTATGGTGTACGTGTTGACAAAATGGTGATGGAGCAATGAACGGAGACGCTGGAACTTGCGATTTCTGATGGCTCTGATGAGGAAGATGCTCTTATACATTGTCTATGAGAAGAAGAGTATGATGAAAGTGATGATAGCGATCGTGAAATCAAAGTCAATGATCATTGAATAGAAGAAACACATTTTTTGCTGTGTCCGTCAGCAGGAAAACACTGAATCTTCAAAACAACAAACAGGTCACAATGGTTTAAAGGCGTCGTGGCTAAATATTGTGATTGTTCTCCGGAATCGTAAGTTTTTCATGATTTGGTTGATTGCAAGCTTCCATCTGCTTGTACTTGTCTATACTAAATGTTTATAAATATTTGCATTACTTGGATATTGAAATTTAAAGTTTTTCATTTTCTGAGTGTTTGAATGCTTCCCATAACAGCTGGTGAACTGTTTTTTCCCCCTACTTTTTCATTTTTGCGCATGTACACACTCAGTTCTATGGTGTGTAATTCATAATTAGCACTTTTAGTCACTTAGATCATTCTTTGGATGTAAAGAGTAAATAAAGAGCTTTCATTTGAGATATAATTTGCCTTGTTATCTTATGCCTTTGTATTTTTATATGTTTGAAAATGCATGAAAAACTTACGATTCCGGAGAACAATCACAATATTTAGCCATGACTCCAGTGAGTTAAACAACTTCCTCAAAAACGCAACTTGCGACCGTCAATATTTGGCATTTTAACGACTTTTTGACCTAGATTTCCCCTTTAGCGGCACATGCAACTACAGTTACTGTCCATTCCAAAACGACAGCTTTTGCGAGTGCAGTTATGCACACTTAGTGCAGTAGGAGTTACTTCATGTTCTGTAAGGATTGTCTGCTGCCCAGTGACGTCTCCCAAGACCAAGCAACTTGTGGTCAAGGGGCAGACGACTTTCATGCATTATGGAATAATGCTTTCGTCTGAAAGAGAAATTGTAAAGCTTCGTAATAAACTTGTCGCACAAGTTTTGCTCAGCATGAGATAACTGTCTGAAATTTCCAGTCATCGTGGGTTCAACAGTTTGAGTCTCATACCCATAGAAAAAAAATAGTATCAACTCACAGCGAGCAAGCTGCCGCGCCAGTGACTGAAGAGGCAGAGGCTGCTACTGGCAGCTTGGTTTTCGAGTTTGCTGCAAACATGTCTGCATCTGTTTACTGGTGGCCAGGAGGCAGAGGCTACTCCAATGGCAGCACTGACAGTGACTGTAGTGGTTTGGCATTCGTCATGTTAAAGTTAAAATTAGGTTGAAGTTAGGTTAATTTTCCTGTTGGCCATTCAATTAGCATGGAGTTAATGTTAAAAAAGAACAAAACGATCAAGTAAACAGTGAAACGATCAAGTAAACAGTTCAGCGATCGTTACAGCGGTACCATCTATTAGTATATATTTCACCAAAAATCCCTTAAAGACATTAATCAAGTAAGGTGCCCTTGAAACAAGCTGGAAACTTTGCAGCCAAAATTGAACCTAAGTCACCTAATCGGTTACGTCATTTGCAAGTAGCAGTTGAATACATGTACATTATATCATGCAATATATCAGCCTCTTCAAAGTTCCTTTATCTCCTTTATTCTGCTCATCATGTATGGTTTTTAAAAGTAGAATAGGAGGTCTGGCTTACTCCAAGTTAACAGTAAAAAGATGTATTGTGCATGTATTGCATTGCGTTTTATGTTGGCATTATTCCTATATATAATACATTATGTTCATTTTATTCAAATCTCCTTACCTCCATTTTATGACTCCCTCCAAATTAAGACATGATTCGGTAGGTTTTTCAAAGGTCGCAAAATAGAGGTTTCACTGTAAAATGACTGACAAGGGAAGTCACCCTGATATCAAGTGGCTTAGCAAAATAATCCAACAAGAGTTGTATCCCTTGACTACTGCATTTCTTTAACCCTCTGCGCGCCGTCGGCGGTCATAACCGCCGACAGTTACCTCCCCCCGCAGCCGTCGGCGGTTAGGTCGACAGACTGATAGGCATGTTTAAATCTGGCGCCGTTTGCTATGAATCTTGGGATTGTGAGAGCTCTCTACGCATGGAGACTGCGCAGAAGAGCCTCGCTTTCATAATAACAGTCACCATATTTTTTCACTGCAAGAGCGCGAATTTAGAGCAAATTTTGAAGTTACCGATCAATGTAGACGCGCTGCTGCGGGATTTCGATTGCGCACGCTGGCCAAAAAATGTTTGAGCTCGATCATGATGAAGAGTGAATCTTTGAAATATTGTTCGATTCTGACTCGGAAGAAGAATTCCATGGTTTCACAGAGGAAGATTTGGTAGAGTTTGCCACAGACAGTGACTCTGATGACGAAATCGAAGTTGAACCAGCCCAGTCCAAGATTCCGTCTGCGTATGACCACTCATGGTTGCAGGAGTGCCAGACCATGGACTCTCCTCAACATGTGCCCGACAACACATCGGAATCAGATGCTGTTCATCTCTATTTCAACGATGAAGTCGTTGACTTGATGGTCGACGAAACGAATCGCTGCGCTGGTCGAGTGAGAGCAAAGAAAGGAAGTGATGCGGGAATTTATTCTCGAGTGAGTCAGTGGCAGCCTGTCACTCGACCCGTTTTTTTATTTGTGTTCTCAGTTTTTTTTCCTTATCACATTGTATTGCATGGACATAAATTTCAGTGGGTCTATCAGAGAGAGCATTCAATTTTCCATCTTTCCTCCAAAAATTTTGCCTCTATAGCAAAGAATAAAATAATTGTATATTTTTAAACAGAAGAGGGGTCTCGGTTTTGGGGCACGTCCAGAAAATAACTGGCTGCAGGGAGTAACAAGAAGGGCAAAGCCCATACGACTCACATGCTTGACCTTGACCTTTACATGACCTTGACCTTTACATGACCTTGACCTACGTGTGACATTCAAGGTCAAGGTCAAACAACTAAACCTAGCAATGACGTCATACACTAAGAACTGCTTTACACATTTTTCCTACCAAAATACATGTGACCTTGACCCAAGGTCAAGGTCATCCAAGGTCATGCAATACAAAGCTGTTAATTCAAGACATAGGAAGCACAATGGTGCTTATTGGCACTTTCTACCATGAGATATGGGCAATTTTAGTGGTTCACTACCCCATTTTGGTCACATTTCATAAGGGTCAAAGTGACCTTGACCTTGATGATATGTGACCAAATGTGTCTCATGATGAAAGTATAACATGTGTACTACAATGTTATGAAGTTTGGAAGAGTTATCTTCTATAGTTCAGGGTCAAGGTCACTTCAAAATATGTATACAATCAAACTTTGAAGAGTTCCTGTGACCTTGACCTTGAAGCAAGGTCAAGTCACTGTGTACGTTTTTGTACGCCTTGTCATCCTACACATTCATGCCACATTTGGTGTTGATAGACTTAATAGTCTCCGAGAAAAATCCAACGTTAAAGTTTTTTACGGATTAAAGGACGCCCTGACACCCGGTCTGCCCAGACGCCAGGACGGACGCCTGGACGCCCGGACGGACGACACGGGTGACCTAGTATGAAAGTATAACATGTGTACTACAATGTTATGAAGTTTGGAAAAGTTATCTTTCATAGTTCAGGGTCAAGGTCACTTCAAAATATGTATACAATCCAACTTTAAAGAGCTCCTGTGACCTTGACCTTGAAACAAGGTCAATCAAACTGGTATCAAAAGATAAGGATTACTTTGCCCTATACACCATATATAGGTCAGGTATCCAATCTCAAAAACTTCAGAGAAAATTGGGAAAATGTGAAAAATGGCTGTTTTTTATACAACATTTACGGCCCCTGCGACCTTGACCTTGAAGCAAGGTCAAGTCACTATGTATGTTTTTTGAGGCCTTGTCATCATACACCATCATGCCAAATTGGGTGTTGATAGACTTAATAGTCTCCGAGAAAAATCCAACGTTAAAGTTTTTCACGGACGCCCGGACGCCCGGACACCCGGACGCCCGGACAGACGACACGGGTGAGTACATAGACTCACTTTTGCTTCGCATGTGAGTCAAAAAACGTGAAGAAGTAATGGCGTCCAGTGGGTTAAGGAAATTTTTTATGGATCGGTTGCACAGATGCTGTGCGACGTGTAACAAGGGAACCCCTCCCCGTGCAACCCGTATCCAATGAGTTAAGCTCTCTTTTTTTTTGTGACCAAATAAGTATACCATGGTAAAATACAAACTGCGTGCAGTCCCATCTTCTCTATGATCACTTAGGAAACAAGAAGGGCAAAGCCCATACGACTCACATGCTTGACCTTGACCTTTACATGACCTTGACCTTTACATGACCTTGACCTACGTGTGACATTCAAGGTCAAGGTCAAACAACTAAACCTAGCAATGACGTCATACACTAAGAACTGCTTTACACATTTTTCCTACCAAAATACATGTGACCTTGACCCAAGGTCAAGGTCATCCAAGGTCATGCAATACAAAGCTGTTAATTCAAGACATAGGAAGCACAATGGTGCTTATTGGCACTTTCTACCATGAGATATGGGCAATTTTAGTGGTTCACTACCCCATTTTGGTCACATTTCATAAGGGTCAAAGTGACCTTGACCTTGATGATATGTGACCAAATGTGTCTCATGATGAAAGTATAACATGTGTACTACAATGTTATGAAGTTTGGAAGAGTTATCTTCTATAGTTCAGGGTCAAGGTCACTTCAAAATATGTATACAATCAAACTTTGAAGAGTTCCTGTGACCTTGACCTTGAAGCAAGGTCAAGTCACTGTGTACGTTTTTGTACGCCTTGTCATCCTACACATTCATGCCAAATTGGGTGTTGATAGACTTAATAGTCTCCGAGAAAAATCCAACGTTAAAGTTTTTTACGGATTAAAGGACGCCCTGACACCCGGTCTGCCCAGACGCCAGGACGGACGCCTGGACGCCCGGACGGACGACACGGGTGACCTAGTATGAAAGTATAACATGTGTACTACAATGTTATGAAGTTTGGAAAAGTTATCTTTCATAGTTCAGGGTCAAGGTCACTTCAAAATATGTATACAATCCAACTTTAAAGAGCTCCTGTGACCTTGACCTTGAAACAAGGTCAATCAAACTGGTATCAAAAGATAGGGATTACTTTGCCCTATACACCATATATAGGTCAGGTATCCAATCTCAAAAACTTCAGAGAAAATTGGGAAAATGTGAAAAATGGCTGTTTTTTATACAACATTTACGGCCCCTGCGACCTTGACCTTGAAGCAAGGTCAAGTCACTGTGTATGTTTTTTGAGGACTTGTCATCATACACCACCATGCCAAATTGGGTGTTGATAGACTTAATAGTCTCCGAGAAAAATCCAACGTTAAAGTTTTTCACGGACGCCCGGACGCCCGGACGGACGACACGGGTGAGTACATAGACTCACTTTTGCTTCGCATGTGAGTCAAAAAAGCATTTTCAGTGAAAGAAATGTTGATTTATGTTCAGATGAATCTACTGTATATATGTCTCTAAAACTCACACACACACGCGCACTGTCTCAATCTGGCCGCCTAAAACCACACAAATGAACAAAAAGTCAGGTTTACCTAAAGAGCCTCTTTGTGGCCACATCACAGTCCATGCACACAGGTAAATTTTTTCACCTTGCTTTTACAGTGACAACACGTGCACACGCAAGCACGCACACACAAACACACACACACACACACACACGCACGCATGTCTTTCCTTATCATCTCACCTTCAGGATCTGACCACAGCAAGTCACACATGGGTCCATCATGAGGAACTTCCTGCTTCCTGTCAATGGCTCGAATCTGGTCCAGTGTTTGGATGGATGGCGAGAGGCCACCATGCACACAGAAGATCTGCCGAGTAGAAACATGGATGCTCAGATCGATGCATCAAAACATGCCTCCTCAAAGTAAATGCAGCATTTAGTTTGTGATTTGTTGAGTAAGTGTACAGTACATCAGCTTTTGTTAGCTATGTAAGGCCAAGGAACATGAAAATGGCTAGAGCTAATGAAAGAGCAAGTCATGATTTTCCTAGTTATTCCCCTTGTAAGAATCGCTTTCCTGACCCTGGACCAGCAGAAGGTGCAGCACAGCAGTTGCAGCACAGCAGTTGCAGCACAGCAGTTGCAGCACAGCAGTGGAGGTGAGGCGAGACTAAAATTTGGGTATGTAACGTAAAACCTTGGGATAAGCCAGTGTTCCACATACTGCAGCTGCTGCTAGATCAGCTGGAATCTGTATCTATGAAGTTTCTGGGCCTAGTCTAGTAGTTTGACCAAGGGCAGACACAACCACTCCGTGCTACTGTGAGCAAATCAAAGCAGGCCCAAACACCTCTAATTGCTTAATGTCCTACACCCCTAGCTGCCATTTCCAAACTACCTCCAGCCATCAACTAGGTACTTCTATTCCTTGCTTGCTTTTCTCTTCCAACTCTTTGCTCAAATTTTCACCATCACGTATTTTGTGTGGCAGTTCTGCCACATTACAGCTGCATGATTGCTCAATTGGAATGATGAGCTCCAGGAGGAAATGGTGGTGGGAGTGCAGCTCTTTGCTGGCAGCCAGGGGCGGCATGGAACAGCAACGAGGGCTGGAGGATGGCGGTCCTGGACATTATCCTAACCATTCCATTGGCTCTGGACTCTTCATTTGACCTCTTCCAGAATTTGACTTCATTATTCCATGGAACCAAGGAATAGCTATACTGATGACATCATTTCCAACAGTTCAGCAACCCCTGAGATTAATGACTGCACATACCCATCAGAGTACCACTGTACAAGTTTCAGGAAAGTATTGTAAACATGACTGAAGAGCAAAGCAAGAACTGTGTGTGTTCAAATCCCTACCTTTCCATCAATGATGGCAGAGAGGCTGAGGTAGTCAAAGATTTCTGTGCAGTATCGCCACACTGTGATAGAGCCATATTTGCGGAGACACTCATCATAAAACCCGTACACCTGCGTGATCTGTCGGCTTTCATGATTGCCCCGAATGAGGGTGATTCGGTCTGGATATCGGACCTGAAAAAGAATCATACAGTGATAACATAATTACAAATCATAGTCTTAATATACATTATAAATTACTGGCAATTCATATTCTCAGAGAGCAAAAGGTGTCTGTGCAAGTATGTGTGTATGCATACTGGTATATTTATGATGCATGTGTGATAAAAAAGATAAATTCTACCATCAATCCAAGAGACATGAATAGCTTAACCTTTAGGAGGCTGCCGGTGCATTGATGCGCCACAGCATACATTCCCCAGACGTCCGCCGGCGCATCAGTGCGCCAAGCGATAGTGACGTGCTCTGTTGACTTGCCTAACGCTGCCATCGAGTCATGCTGTTCTAACAAGAAGGGCAAAGCCCATACGACTCACATGCTTGACCTTGACCTTTATATGACCTTGACCTTCCGGTGACCTTCAAGGTCAAGGTCAAACAACTAAACCTACCAATGACATCATACACTAAGAAATGCTTTACACATTTTTCCTACCAAAATACATGTGACCTTGACCCAAGGTCAAGGTCATCCAAGGTCATGCAACACAAAGCTGTTAATTCAAGACATAGGAAGCACAATGGTGCTTATTGGCACTTTCTACCATGAGATATAGTCACTTTTAGTGGTTCACTACCCCAATTTGGTCACATTTCATAAGGGTCAAAGTGACCTTGACCTTGATGATATGTGAACAAATGTGTCTCATGATGAAAGTATAACATGTGCCCCACATAATTATTAAGTTTGAAACAGTTATCTTCCATAGTTCAGGGTCAAGGTCACTTCAAAATATGTATACGATCCAACTTTGAAGAGCTCCTGTGACCTTGACCTTGAAGCAAGGTCAACCTAACTGGTATCAATAGATAGGGCTTGCTTTGACCTATATACCACTTGTAGCTGAGGTCGCCATTCTCAATAACGTGGGAGAAAATTGGGAAAATGTGAAAAATGACTGTTTTTGAGACCACATTTATGGCTCCTGTGACCTTGACCTTGAAGCAAGGTCAAGTCACTATGTATATTTTTTGAGGCCTTGTCATCATACACCATCATGCCACATTTGGTGTTGATAGACTTAATAGTCTCCGAGAAAAATCCAACGTTTAAGTTTTTTACGGACGGACGGACGGACGCCCGCCCGGACGGACGGACGGACGACACGGCTCAGTACATAGACTCACTTTTGCTTCGCATGTGAGTCAAAAATATCACAGTCTTGTGCAGTGATTACGTGGCAATGAGATCCGCCATTTTGGCGATCGAGAGAACGCACTGCGAAATTTTTCACGAAGTTGCATCTTCGTCGTTTGTGAACGGGACTTTTTTCTTTGCCAGTATGACGACTGACGAAGAAGTTGACGCGCTTGAGGAGTTATTTTTCGATTCTGACTCTCAGAATATGAATTTGAAGGCTTTACTGACATTGATGTGATGGGAGATGGAGGGATAGAGAGGCAAGCACGTGCTTCGACGATGTGTTGTGGTCTGTAGATCGAGACCGCTCCGGAAGCTTGATTCAGATGAAAATGACTCGGCTGACTTTCCTAGCGTAAGTAATTATAGGATTTTTTGTTTTGTTTTACCCGAAAACATTTTCATATGTATTTCCAAGTAATCAAAAGCTGTTGTATTCTTGAATAAATAGAGCAGTGTAGGAAAACACAGTGCTTCGACCGATGTGTTGTGGTCTGTAGATCGAGAGGAGCGGAAGCTTGATTCAGATGAAAATGACTCGATTGACTTCCCTAGCATAAGTAATTGTAGGATTTTTTGGTTTTGTTTTAGTTTTACCATAAAACATTTTCAGATGTATCTCCATTACTTGGAGACTCTATGCACTTTTGGATTTTCATCAAAAGCTGTTGTATTCTTGAATAAATAGAGCAGTGTAGGAAAACACAGTCAATTTGTTTGTTTTTTGTTGTTGTCTGTGTTCCATGATTTTTTAGCAACTGAAAAAAAACATTCTATGGCATTTTCATTAATTGCACCATGTAGGCCATCCATTTTTCTACTCAACCTCCAAAAATCTTTTAAGTAAACATGGTGTCGAATTTGACCACACATAATAAAATTTGTGGCTCTGGGGTAAAACAAAGACGAAAATTGGCGGCGCTCTAAATGTTAACCTTTTCCGTGCGGCCGGCGGGAATTCCCGCTGAGCTTGTTTTCACCGCTGTGTGCGGACGGCGGGAGGTCTCGCCCGCACTCGATCGCTGAGGGTGGGTTAGTTTGAACGCGCTTATCTCCCTTGCAAATGACGTCAACTATCTATAAATACCACAGCAGGAAAGCGGACATCCCGAGCTTTCTGCGCATGTGTAGTTTGTATGGGCGATCTCTACAAAGTTTTTGAGTAAATTCGCTCAGAAGTTTGATGTTTTTTTGCGTCAAGTTATGTCAGAAGACATCGATGAGCGTGTAATAGAGCTTTTATTTGGCGAGGATTCGGACGAAGAGTTTGAGCCTTTCAAGCCTGAGGATGTTGCCGAGGCAGAAGCAGAATTGCAGCGATTCCGATCGCGGGAAGATGTCGAAGTTCGAACCGTGCATCGGAGCGAGCATCGTCAAGTAGATCAAGACGTGCATCAGGAAGCGCATCACGCTCTTTCCGACAGCAGGCTTCCGAAGATGCTTAGCTTCCTCCCTTCCGTCAGACAACTGGCCCACTTGTTCACACTGAGAGCGACGATGCCAACAAGATTTTCGCTTACTTCTTCGATGACGATGTATTTGGACTAATGACCGAACAAACAATCAGGTATGCGTCGCAATATTTCGCAGCCCATCCAGTCGACCAACTCGCGCCTCACTCACGGTTTCGAGATTGGAGATTTTGAACCTGCTGTAGAGATTTTTGCTTGATTTCCTAGATAGTTTTCAACCTGCTATGGACACTGCTTGTTGCCTTGAGTAGAAGCTCTGTGTGTGTGTGTGTGTGTGTGTGTGTGTGTGTGTGTGTGTGTGTGTGTGTGTGTGTGTGTGCGTGTGAGTGATTTTCCAGTTTCAGCCATTTTTTTTAGTATGTCATTGTACCTGTATTAACATGTAGATATTCCATTGGTGTCATTTTGTGGATGAGTAAATAGTTATGCTTATAATTCCTCATGAAAATCTTTTGCTTTCAACAAGGTTAGAGTGATTGTTTTTAGGCACTGTGATCAGCGTCTTCCCCACTCCCAACCACACCCCTACTCCATGATCACAGCAAGTATGTGGTGACTTTTGAGGTGCATGTAAGGATTTAAGGCCTTTTTTGTCCTTCTTTTTACTAGGTAACCTATCAGAAATCAAGCCTGATAATTGCTGGAGGTTATGATTAGATAATAAAAACCGCTGGCGCTGAACCTCCAGGTTTTGGCATTTAAAAAAAGATCGGGTTCGAACCCGCAACCTCTCGAGAAAAGAGGGGGAAAACACACACACACATAAAAACACACAAAAAACACAACCTCTCGAAAAAAGAGAAGAAAAAAAAAGTTTCAGCGCAGAATCAAACCTGGTGATGCATGACCAAGAGTCGAACGCTCTACCAGCTGAGCCATTAGAGAATTGCTATGACGGAGTGTTTGTAAAGCATGTAAATCCACTTCTAAGCTATCGGCCCAGGAACAATCAACCATATATTTTAACCCACTCGCTTCGGATGGAACGCGCACGTTGCATCCCCCCTTCGCTTCGGGAGCGACGCACGCGTCTCATCTTACCCTCGCGGTGTTTACGTCGAGATCTAAAATTAGCAACGGTAATGGCCGACTTATCGCAATGCCTGCTGGGAAGCAGAGTGACTGCGCACTACGCTAGTGCAAGTTTGATCAAAATCGGACAAGTTTTAGCTGTGTTGTGGCGATTTTTGTCGACATTTCGACTGACGTTCTGACTTTTTTCGCGTCATCGCCGACTCCGCATCGGATAAGTGCGAAGGAAGCGACATTGATGCCGATTTTAATTCTGATTTCGACGATGTCGATGCGCCGGAATATCCGCTTCAATAGGACCAGTGGATGCGAGAGATGTTGGAGGAGGAATCGTCGGAGGAAGAGTTTCTAGGCTTCCAAGGATCGTGGCAGACAGAAAATTTTCGTTCTCGCACACGACACGCCTTTCGACGCGCTCAAGGAGTGAAGATTGGCATCCCCTCGGACGCAAAGCCTCTTCATGTCTTCTCTCTGATCTTCACACACGCGATGTGGGAAAACGACTTGTGACAGAGACAAATCGATATGCTGAGAGAGAGAGAGAGAGAGAGACAGAGGAATCCACCTCCTGCCAGCTCCAAGTGATGTAAAAAAATCATGATTTTTGAAAGACTTTATCACTTGCTAATGCATGCCTATTTTTGAAAGACTTTATCACTTGCTAATTAAATTATTAATGCATGCCTATTTTTGAAAGACTTTATCACTTGCAAATGCATGTCTTGCACCTTTTCTCTTTATATTATCTGTCATGTCATGCATGTGCTTCATGTTTACCTTTATCTGAGTGAAAAAAGGCATGGTGAAAATTACTTTGTGATCATGTAAAAAATTTTTTTTTTTTTTTGCGATTTCATGTCATGTACCATATTTGCTGTATCTCATGAACAAATTGATTTAGGACTTTGCATTTTGTTTCAGCAGATAGCTAAATGAGTAAATTATCCATTAAGAGTCTGTTTTGAGCTTATTTGGGAGGTTTTCTTTCTAAAAACCATAATTTTGAACTGAAAATCAAGGTGAATGTGTCCGTTTTTCACTTTTTGCACTATTTTCTAATTTTAAAAAATAATTCCTAAATTTTGACTTGTAGTGTGTTGTATTTGATTGTATGAGCTTGTAGCAATGGATGTCAGCTTTAAGACAATGCTTATTTTGTGTCTCTGTGATTGTTACAAGTGGAGTTAATAAATTTTTTGTAAACGTACCCGACTTCTTCAGTTTTTCTGAAAAAGGCTCAGGTTTTCAGGACCCTTTTGTGTATACCGTCATAGTGTCTAATGGGTTAAACATGATGGATAGGTTCAGGAAGCTCCTATTATGACATGTTTTGCTTTCCTTTGGCATGTCATAGACGCTGAATTAACACTCACACAGTCACACAGAGGAGGAAGTGTATTATAGATGTTCAACCCAGACTCATTCAGTGATTCACGCACACACCGTGTGTGGTACTGCTACCGAGTACCGTCATTCTACAAGCAACGAGTCAATCCTGTTAACACGATTCATAACTGGTACGTTTTTAGGCTAGATTCGCTTCGAAAAGTTGCAGAAAATCTGATGGTGGTAACAATCTGACGGTATAACAAGTTTTGACAAGGAAAAAACCAAGCAAGTAATCATTCTGACCGTTGTCAGCCATGTTCACCACGACAACGGCAGGATTCTAACGCATCATGAAGAAGGCTGAAATGGTCGGTGTCGGTGGTTGTTGTGACTCTTGACCGGTACTGTACTCCATGCACCTTAACGGTCCGTGTGATTCGGGTGTAATCTTAAGCTTAACGACGTTTATTGGCAGTATTACATCCGAATCACACAGAGCACAAACTTTGCGCAGCTGAGTGCGAGAATCTGGGTCACGTGTCGGCGTCTATTTTCATGGCTCGTGAGTGCCTGGCTAAAGTGCGTTAGAATCCTGCCCTTTTCACCCTCTGTTTGCAGAAGCTCCTAATCTCGCTGGAAACAAGATTTCATACTCTTGTTGTGGAACCAAACGACGAAAAGATTGACCTGATTTTTCAATACAAACACTGTATTCATTTTGTTGTTTAGACTGCAAGTGTAACTTTTCTGACTTGCGTTCCACTCAACACATTTTTCACCTAGTGGACATGTACTCGATTAATTGACTCGATTAAATTGAACTGATGTATTTGATATACATTTGTATTAATCCGGAAAAATTATGAAATCATACTTCATTCATTCGAGCATTAGTCTTGACAGCGTTCAGCGGACGAAGTAAACATCAATCTACTTCGACCATAACGTAAGTGCGAGTTGCAGACAAAACGACTAGGTACAAAACGTCCAGGATACAAACGACCCGCATCGTAAAAAATCTTTCTTTCTCCTTCACCGATGTTCTCCAAATTCACATATGAACAAAGACTTGTCAAGATGAGGCTCCCTAGTCTGTGCTACAGAAGAACTAGAGGTGACCTAATAGAAGTGTACAAGTATACGCACGGCATGTACCAGATTGGAGAGAATCTGTTTTCCTGCGATGACAATAGTGTCACAAGAGGTCACGCCTACAAGCTCAAGAAAAACCGATGCAATACGGCTTTACGACAGCATTTCTTCACCCAGCGAGTTATCAACATGTGGAACAGCCTCCCGAATAGCGTAGTCGAGGCACCGAGCCTGAACTCGTTCAAGAACAGAGTGGACAAGCATCTACAAGGATATATGTTCAAGCTGGAGGAACCACTGGCGCAGATGATGCACAGCAATTAGGCCTTTTTTCTCTCTTTTTCTTTATCTCACAAGTGTTATAGACTAGGCCTGGTAAAAGACCAGCTAGTATCCATAAGAACAATAAAAATACAGCCAGAGAACTACCAGAATCGGCGATAGGCCCTGGACGCCTAAGCAAGCCGAAGAATTCTATTCTATTCTATTCTATTCACCCTTCTCAAAAATCTCCTCGCAAATGACGTCACGTTATTCGACGTCAAATGATCACGTCACAGATTTTGCAAAATGGAGTCTGTTGTATCGTTTTCATTGCAACACCAAAATGTAAAAAAGTCACTTTCTGTTCAAACCTCGATTCTGAAAATTTGATAATATTGAATGGGACCTAACTTCCAGTCAGTGTGCAAAATCTCAAGGAAATCCGTCCAGTAGTTTTTGAGATATAGGCCGTGGAGTCGGGACAGACACACACACACACAGACAGATAAAGTCTGTAGGACCTCCAGTAAACCTGGAGGGATAAAGTTAGTGTAAAGGCATTTCATTGGTCTGTTTTGTTGTTGTTGTTGTTTTATTTCATTTTGAGAATAAAACGCAGGTATTATGATAAATTTCATTCAAGTGCTTCATACCACTGTGTACAGAATTCTCTCGGCTACAACTTTTATTCTTTGCATTTTTTTATCAGAGGTGAAGAAGAATATGAAAATTGACTTCAAAGACGGTGACCGTTTTTGGAGTAAATTCTGGGGGGAAAAGTCAGCACAGAGCAATGACGCATTGCTAAAAGAACTCAGCAACGTAAGGGTTAATCGGAGATGATCGCCGTCAACTTTGCTAGTCAGAATCTCTGGATCTAGGTCACTCTCATTGTCCTTCCAGCTCTAACAGCGGTAATTCAACACTTTCTGCATTGCTATCTTGGGCTCGCCCATCATTGTGATGTTTAAAAAATTCACACGATCGCCAGAAATTAACAATCAAAATGGCAGCATATGGCCTATTCACTGCAGAGCTAATGCTCAAAATCTCGTGAGATTACCATTACCAAGGAAAATATGGCAGCTTCCAGCGTGAGTTTGGTTTCTTGCGGGACGTGCGGGGACGTCCACGGGAGAGAATAGCCATTTTTTGCGGGACGCACCAGGACGTCCGGTGGTAAGAGGGTTAAAGAGATTAACTAAATAAAACTCAAAGAAATGACAACTATATTTTGTAAAATAATCAGATATCTCACACTTGCCAAAAACAAATAGGGTTAAAATAAAACAATTGTTAGATTTAGAGGGTAAAAAAGGTCGTGGTTACAGTAACCCTGCCGACCCTAAAAATGCTCTTCCTTTGAGTAGAAACAAGAAGGGCAAAGCCCATACGACTCACATGCTTGACCTTGACCTTTACATGACCTTGACCTTTACATGACCTTGACCTACGTGTGACATTCAAGGTCAAGGTCAAACAACTAAACCTAGCAATGACGTCATACACTAAGAACTGCTTTACACATTTTTCCTACCAAAATACATGTGACCTTGACCCAAGGTCAAGGTCATCCAAGGTCATGCAATACAAAGCTGTTAATTCAAGACATAGGAAGCACAATGGTGCTTATTGGCACTTTCTACCATGAGATATGGTCACTTTTAGTGGTTCACTACCCCATTTTGGTCACATTTCATAAGGGTCAAAGTGACCTTGACCTTGATGATATGTGACCAAATGTGTCTCATGATGAAAGTATAACATGTGTACTACAATGTTATGAAGTTTGGAAGAGTTATCTTCTATAGTTCAGGGTCAAGGTCACTTCAAAATATGTATACAATCAAACTTTGAAGAGTTCCTGTGACCTTGACCTTGAAGCAAGGTCAAGTCACTGTGTACGTTTTTGTACGCCTTGTCATCCTACACATTCATGCCAAATTGGGTGTTGATAGACTTAATAGTCTCCGAGAAAAATCCAACGTTAAAGTTTTTTACGGATTAAAGGACGCCCTGACGCCCGGTCTGCCCAGACGCCAGGACGGACGCCTGGACGCCCGGACGGACGACACGGGTGACCTAGTATGAAAGTATAACATGTGTACTACAATGTTATGAAGTTTGGAAAAGTTATCTTTCATAGTTCAGGGTCAAGGTCACTTCAAAATATGTATACAATCCAACTTTAAAGAGCTCCTGTGACCTTGACCTTGAAACAAGGTCAATCAAACTGGTATCAAAAGATAGGGATTACTTTGCCCTATACACCATATATAGGTCAGGTATCCAATCTCAAAA
>JAWQFJ010001228.1:181902-202065 GCA_034096865.1 Theodoxus fluviatilis
TTTCAGTGAAAGAAATGTTGATTTATGTTCAGATGAATCTACTGTATCTACTGTCTCTAAAACTCACACACACACACACGCACTGTCTCAACCTGGCCGCCTAAAACCACACAAATGAACAAAAAGTCAGGTTTACCTACAGAGCCTCTTTGTGGCCACGTCACAGTCCATGCACACAGGTAAATTTTTTCACCTTGCTTTTACAGTGACAACACGTGCACATGCAAGCACGCACACACAAACACACACACACACACACACGCATGCATGTCTTTCCTTATCATCTCACCTTCAGGATCTGACCACAGCAAGTCACACATGGGTCCATCATGAGGAACTTCCTGCTTCCTGTCAATGGCTCGAATCTGGTCCAGTGTTTGGATGGATGGCGAGAGGCCACCATGCACACAGAAGATCTGCCGAGTAGAAACATGGATGCTCAGATTGATGCATCAAAACATGCCTCCTCAAAGTAAATGCAGCATTTAGTTTGTGATTTGTTGAGTAAGTGTACAGTACATCAGCTTTTGTTAGCTATGTAAGGCCAAGGAACATGAAAATGGCTAGACCTAATGAAAGAGCAAGTCATGATTTTCCTAGTTATTCCCCTTGTAAGAATCGCTTTCCTGACCCTGGACCAGCAGAAGGTGCAGCACAGCAGTTGCAGCACAGCAGTTGCAGCACAGCAGTGGAGGTGAGGCGAGACTAAAATTTGGGTATGTAACGTAAAACCTTGGGATAAGCCAGTGTTCCACATACTGCAGCTGCTGCTAGATCAGCTGGAATCTGTATCTATGAAGTTTCTGGTCCTAGTCTAGTAGTTTGACCAAGGGCAGGCACAACCACTCCATGCTACTGTGAGCAAATCAAAGCAGGCCCAAACACTTCTAATTGCTTAATGTCCTACACCCCTAGCTGCCATTTCCAAACTACCTCCAGCCATCAACTAGGTACTTCTAATTGCTTAATGTCCTACACCCCTAGCTGCCATTTCCAAACTACCTCCAGCCATCAACTAGGTACTTCTAATTGCTTAATGTCCTACACCCCTAGCTGCCATTTCCAAACTACCTCCAGCCATCAACTAGGTACTTCTAATTGCTTAATGTCCTACACCCCTAGCTGCCATTTCCAAAACTACCTCCAGCCATCAACTAGGTACTTCTATTCCTTTCTTGCTTTTCTCTTCCAACTCTTTGCTCAAATTTTCACCATCACGTATTTTGTGTGGCAGTTCTGCCACATTACAGCTGCATGATTGCTCAATTGGAATGATGAGCTCGAGGAGGAAATGGTGGTGGGAGTGCAGCTCTTTGCTGGCAGCCAGGGGCGGCATGGAACGGCAACGAGGGCTGGAGGATGGCGGTCCTGGACATTATCCTAACCATTCCATTGGCTCTGGACTCTTCATTTGACCTCTTCCAGAATTTGACTTCATTATTCCATGGAACCAAGGAATAGCTATACTGATGACATCATTTCCAACAGTTCAGCAACCCCTGAGATTAATGACTGCACATACCCATCAGAGTACCACTGTACAAGTTTCAGGAAAGTATTGTAAACATGACTGAAGAGCAAAGCAAGAACTGTGTGTGTTCAAATCCCTACCTTTCCATCAATGATGGCAGAGAGGGCTGAGGTAGTCAAAGATTTCTGTGCAGTATCGCCACACTGTGATAGAGCCATATTTGCGGAGACACTCATCATAAAACCCGTACACCTGCGTGATCTGTCGGCTTTCATGATTGCCCCGAATGAGGGTGATTCGGTCTGGATATCGGACCTGAAAAAGAATCATACAGTGATAACATAATTACAAATCATAGTCTTAATATACATTATAAATTACTGGCAATTCATATTCTCAGAGAGCAAAAGGTGTCTGTGCAAGTATGTGTGTATGCATACTGGTATATTTATGATGCATGTGTGATAAAAAAGATAAATTCTACCATCAATCCAAGAGACATGAATAGCTTAACCTTTAGGAGGCTGCCGGTGCATTGATGCGCCACAGCATACATTTCCCAGACGTCCGCCGGCGCATCAGTGCGCCGAGCGATAGTGACGTGCTCTGTTGACTTGCCTAACGCTGCCATCGAGTCATGCTGTTCTAAAAATATCACAGTCTTGTGCAGTGATTACGTGGCAATGAGATCCGCCATTTTGGCGATCGAGAGAACGCACTGCGAAATTTTTCACGAAGTTGCATCTTCGTCGTTTGTGAACGGGACTTTTTTCTTTGCCAGTATGACGACTGACGAAGAAGTTGACGCGCTTGAGGAGTTATTTTTCGATTCTGACTCTCAGAATATCATAGCTGCCAACCTTCCAAAGTTAAAAACCGTAACATGTGGGGGGTGGGTCCGGGAGGGGGGTTTGCCCCCCTCCCGAATAGCGGGGGTCAGGGGGCGCCGCCCCCTGAAGCTGAAGCCTTTTTTGCAATCTGAAAGGCACATTTCTCATCTCCTGAAAGGAAAACTTATAATAATAATAATAATAATAATAATAATAATAATAATAATAATAATTTAAAATAATAATAATAATAATAATAATAATAATAATAACAAGAAGAAAAAGAAGAAGAAGACGAAGAAGAAGAACAAGAAGAAAAAGAAGAAAGCCCATTATATTACAAAGCATTAATTATTTTATATAGCTTTTGATTGTTCAGCTTTGCAATTTTTTTTGTGTTTGGTGGTCTTTTCATGGTCGGCTAGATCGTTTCTTCCTCCGTGAGAAATATTCACCGCACATCTGCATGCAGTACAGAAAGCAAACTTTTCACCTCTTGATGGACACGGAGCGGCCCATGGAAACTTTTCCTTGTAAGCCGCAATGTATCGTTGAAATCGTTTCGGCTTCGCATTATTTTTCTCTGCGCTAGTCGAACTCGACGCCATGTTGACTGCAGCCGCTATGCGCATGCGCGAAATTCGCAGAAGAGCTCCCTTCCCGATTCCAGCCAGTAGGCTAGGCCTAGTGCGTTCAAAGGTGGTCAGCTAGGCGCGGAAAACGAGAGCACAAAAACTTCACTCGATAGACTAGCGCAACATGTTGAAAGCCAAAGTTGCTTCGTTTAAAATTTAGTTTTTTTTGGTGTTTTTTTGTGAAATCGGAAACCGTATTTTTTTAGAAAACAACGAAAACGACGACAGATATTAAAAAAACGATTTTTTACGGTTTTTCCGTAACAGTTGGCAGCTATGGAATATGAATTTGAAGGCTTTACTGACATTGATGTGATGGAAGATGGAGGGATAGAGAGGCAAGCACGTGCTTCGACGATGTGTTGTGGTCTGTAGATCGAGACCGCTCCGGAAGCTTGATTCAGATGAAAATGACTGGGCTGACTTCCCTAGCATAAGTAATTATAGGATTTTTTGTTTTGTTTTACCCTAAAACATTTTCATATGTATTTCCAAGTAATCAAAAGCTGTTGTATTCTTGAATAAATAGAGCAGTGTAGGAAAACACAGTGCTTCGACCGATGTGTTGTGGTCTGTAGATCGAGAGGAGCGGAAGCTTGATTCAGATGAAAATGACTCGATTGACTTCCCTAGCATAAGTAATTGTAGGATTTTTTGGGTTTGTTTTAGTTTTACCATAAAACATTTTCAGATGTATCTCCATTACTTGGAGACTCTATGCACTTTTGGATTTTCATCAAAAGCTGTTGTATTCTTGAATAAATAGAGCAGTGTAGGAAAACACAGTGAATTTGTTTGTTTTTTGTTGTTGTCTGTGTTCCATGATTTTTTAGCAACTGAAAAAAAACATTCTATGGCATTTTCATTAATTGCACCATGTAGGCCATCCATTTTTCTACTCAACCTCCAAAAATCTTTTAAGTAAACATGGTGTCGAATTTGACCACACATAATAAAATTTGTGGCTCTGGGGTAAAACAAAGACGAAAATTGGCGGCGCTCTAAATGTTAACCTTTTCCGTGCGGCCGGCGGGAATTCCCGCTGAGCTTGTTTTCACCACTGTGTGCGGATGGCGGGAGGTCTCGCTCGCACTAGATCGCTGAGGGTGGGTTAGTTTGAACGCGCTTATCTCCCTTGCAAATGACGTCAACTATCTATAAATACCACAGCAGGAAAGCGGACATCCCGAGCTTTCTGCGCATGTGTAGTTTGTATGGGCGATCTCTACAAAGTTTTCGAGTAAATTCGCTCAGAAGTTTGATGTTTTTTTGCGTCAAGTTATGTCAGAAGACATCGATGAGCGTGTAATAGAGCTTTTATTTGGCGAGGATTCGGACGAAGAGTTTGAGCCTTTCAAGCTTGAGGATGTTGCCGAGGCAGAAGCAGAATTGCAGCGATTCCGATCGCGGGAAGATGTCGAAGTTCGAACCGTGCATCGGAGCGAGCATCGTCAAGTAGATCAAGAGGTGCATCAGGAAGCGCATCACGCTCTTTCCGACAGCAGGCTTCCGAAGATGCTTAGCTTCCTCCCTTCCGTCAGACAACTGGCCCACTTGTTCACACTGAGAGCGACGATGCCAACAAGATTTTCGCTTACTTCTTCGATGACGATGTATTTGGACTAATGACCGAACAAACAATCAGGTATGCGTCGCAATATTTCGCAGCCCATCCAGTCGACCAACTCGCGCCTCACTCACGGTTTCGAGATTGGAGATTTTGAACCTGCTGTAGAGATTTTTGCTTGATTTCCTAGATAGTTTTCAACCTGCTATGGACACTGCTTGTTGCCTTGGGTAGAAGCTGTGTGTGTGTGTGTGTGTGTGTGTGTGTGTGTGTGTGTGTGTGTGTGCGATTTTCCAGTTTCAGCCATTTTTATTAGTATGTCATTGTACCTGTAGTAACATGTAGATATTCCATTGGTGTCATTTTGTGGATGAGTAAATAGTTATGCTTATAATTCCTCATGAAAATCTTTTGCTTTCAACAAGGTTAGAGTGATTGTTTTTAGGCACTGTGATCAGCGTCTTCCCCACTCCCAACCACACCCCTACTCCATGATCACAGCAAGTACGTGGTGACTTTTGAGGTGCATGTAAGGATTTAAGGCCTTTTTGTCCTTCTTTTTACTAGGTAACCTATCAGAAATCAAGCCTGATAATTGCTGGAGGTTATGATTAGATAATAAAAACCGCTGGCGCTGAACCTCCAGGTTTTGGCATTTAAAAAAAGATCGGGTTCGAACCCGCAACCTCTCGAGAAAAGAGGGGGAAAACACACACACACATAAAAACACACAAAAAACACAACCTCTCGAAAAAAGAGAAGAAAAAAAAAGTTTCAGCGCAGAATCAAACCTGGTGATGCATGACCAAGAGTCGAACGCTCTACCAGCTGAGCCATTAGAGAATTGCTATGACGGAGTGTTTGTAAAGCATGTAAATCCACTTCTAAGCTATCGGCCCAGGAACAATCAACCATATATTTTAACCCACTCGCTTCGGATGGAACGCGCACGTTGCATCCCCCCTTCGCTTCGGGAGCGACGCACGCGTCTCATCTTACCCTCGCGGTGTTTACGTCGAGATCTAAAATTAGCAACGGTAATGGCCGACTTATCGCAATGCCTGCTGGGAAGCAGAGTGACTGCGCACTACGCTAGTGCAAGTTTG
Source organism: Theodoxus fluviatilis (assembly GCA_034096865.1). NCBI lineage: Eukaryota > Metazoa > Mollusca > Gastropoda > Cycloneritida > Neritidae > Theodoxus > Theodoxus fluviatilis. Next base: position 187,512 of record JAWQFJ010001228.1, read on the forward strand.
ATCAAAATCGGACAAGTTTTAGCTGTGTTGTGGCGATTTTTGTCGACATTTCGACTGACGTTCTGACTTTTTTCGCGTCATCGCCGACTCCGCATCGGATAAGTGCGAAGGAAGCGACATTGATGCCGATTTTAATTCTGATTTCGACGATGTCGATGCGCCGGAATATCCGCTTCAATAGGACCAGTGGATGCGAGAGATGTTGGAGGAGGAATCGTCGGAGGAAGAGTTTCTAGGCTTCCAAGGATCGTGGCAGACAGAAAATTTTCGTTCTCGCACACGACACGCCTTTCGACGCGCTCAAGGAGTGAAGATTGGCATCCCCTCGGACGCAAAGCCTCTTCATGTCTTCTCTCTGATCTTCACACACGCGATGTGGGAAAACGACTTGTGACAGAGACAAATCGATATGCTGAGAGAGAGAGAGAGAGAGAGACAGAGGAATCCACCTCCTGCCAGCTCCAAGTGATGTAAAAAAATCATGATTTTTGAAAGACTTTATCACTTGCTAATGCATGCCTATTTTTGAAAGACTTTATCACTTGCTAATTAAATTATTAATGCATGCCTATTTTTGAAAGACTTTATCACTTGCAAATGCATGTCTTGCACCTTTTCTCTTTATATTATCTGTCATGTCATGCATGTGCTTCATGTTTACCTTTATCTGAGTGAAAAAAGGCATGGTGAAAATTACTTTGTGATCATGTAAAAAATTTTTTTTTTTTTTGCGATTTCATGTCATGTACCATATTTGCTGTATCTCATGAACAAATTGATTTAGGACTTTGCATTTTGTTTCAGCAGATAGCTAAATGAGTAAATTATCCATTAAGAGTCTGTTTTGAGCTTATTTGGGAGGTTTTCTTTCTAAAAACCATAATTTTGAACTGAAAATCAAGGTGAATGTGTCCGTTTTTCACTTTTTGCACTATTTTCTAATTTTAAAAAATAATTCCTAAATTTTGACTTGTAGTGTGTTGTATTTGATTGTATGAGCTTGTAGCAATGGATGTCAGCTTTAAGACAATGCTTATTTTGTGTCTCTGTGATTGTTACAAGTGGAGTTAATAATTTTTTTGTAAACGTACCCGACTTCTTCAGTTTTTCTGAAAAAGGCTCAGGTTTTCAGGACCCTTTTGTGTATACCGTCATAGTGTCTAATGGGTTAAACATGATGGATAGGTTCAGGAAGCTCCTATTATGACATGTTTTGCTTTCCTTTGGCATGTCATAGACGCTGAATTAACACTCACACAGTCACACAGAGGAGGAAGTGTATTATAGATGTTCAACCCAGACATGTGCATTCGTACTCATTCAGTGATTCACGCACACACCGTGTGTGGTACTGCTACCGAGTACCGTCATTCTACAAGCAACGAGTCAATCCTGTTAACACGATTCATAACTGGTAGGTTTTTAGGCTAGATTCGCTTCGAAAAGTTGCAGAAAATCTGATGGTGGTAACAATCTGACGGTATAACAAGTTTTGACAAGGAAAAAACCAAGCAAGTAATCATTCTGACCGTTGTCAGCCATGTTCACCACGACAACGGCAGGATTCTAACGCATCATGAAGAAGGCTGAAATGGTCGGTGTCGGTGGTTGTTGTGACTCTTGACCGGTACTGTACTCCATGCACCTTAACGGTCCGTGTGATTCGGGTGTAATCTTAAGCTTAACGACGTTTATTGGCAGTATTACACCCGAATCACACAGAGCACAAACTTTGCGCAGCTGAGTGCGAGAATCTGGGTCACGTGTCGGCGTCTATTTTCATGGCTCGTGAGTGCCTGGCTAAAGTGCGTTAGAATCCTGCCCTTTTCACCCTCTGTTTGCAGAAGCTCCTAATCTCGCTGGAAACAAGATTTCATACTCTTGTTGTGGAACCAAACGACGAAAAGATTGACCTGATTTTTCAATACAAACACTGTATTCATTTTGTTGTTTAGACTGCAAGTGTAACTTTTCTGACTTGCGTTCCACTCAACACATTTTTCACCTAGTGGACATGTACTCGATTAATTTGACTCGATTAAATTGAACTGATGTATTTGATATACATTTGTATTAATCCGGAAAAATTATGAAATCATACTTCATTCATTCGAGCATTAGTCTTGACAGCGTTCAGCGGACGAAGTAAACATCAATCTACTTCGACCATAACGTAAGTGCGAGTTGCAGACAAAACGACTAGGTACAAAACGTCCAGGATACAAACGACCCGCATCGTAAAAAATCTTTCTTTCTCCTTCACCAATGTTCTCCAAATTCACATATGAACAAAGACTTGTCAAGATGAGGCTCCCTAGTCTGTGCTACAGAAGAACTAGAGGTGACCTAATAGAAGTGTACAAGTATACGCACGGCATGTACCAGATTGGAGAGAATCTGTTTTCCTGCGATGACAATAGTGTCACAAGAGGTCACGCCTACAAGCTCAAGAAAAACCGATGCAATACGGCTTTACGACAGCATTTCTTCACCCAGCGAGTTATCAACATGTGGAACAGCCTCCCGAATAGCGTAGTCGAGGCACCGAGCCTGAACTCGTTCAAGAACAGAGTGGACAAGCATCTACAAGGATATATGTTCAAGCTGGAGGAACCACTGGCGCAGATGATGCACAGCAATTAGGCCTTTTTTCTCTCTTTTTCTTTATCTCACAAGTGTTATAGACTAGGCCTGGTAAAAGACCAGCTAGTATCCATAAGAACAATAAAAATACAGCCAGAGAACTACCAGAATCGGCGATAGGCCCTGGACGCCTAAGCAAGCCGAAGAATTCTATTCTATTCTATTCTATTCACCCTTCTCAAAAATCTCCTCGCAAATGACGTCACGTTATTCGACGTCAAATGATCACGTCACAGATTTTGCAAAATGGAGTCTGTTGTATCGTTTTCATTGCAACACCAAAATGTAAAAAAGTCACTTTCTGTTCAAACCTCGATTCTGAAAATTTGATAATATTGAATGGGACCTAACTTCCAGTCAGTGTGCAAAATCTCAAGGAAATCCGTCCAGTAGTTTTTGAGATATAGGCCGTGGAGTCGGGACAGACACACACACACACAGACAGATAAAGTCTGTAGGACCTCCAGTAAACCTGGAGGGATAAAGTTAGTGTAAAGGCATTTCATTGGTCTGTTTTGTTGTTGTTGTTGTTTTATTTCATTTTGAGAATAAAACGCAGGTATTATGATAAATTTCATTCAAGTGCTGCATACCACTGTGTACAGAATTCTCTCGGCTACAACTTTTATTCTTTGCATTTTTTTATCAGAGGTGAAGAAGAATATGAAAATTGACTTCAAAGACGGTGACCGTTTTTGGAGTAAATTCTGGGGGGAAAAGTCAGCACAGAGCAATGACGCATTGCTAAAAGAACTCAGCAACGTAAGGGTTAATCGGAGATGATCGCCGTCAACTTTGCTAGTCAGAATCTCTGGATCTAGGTCACTCTCATTGTCCTATTCCAGCTCTAACAGCGGTAATTCAACACTTTCTGCATTGCTATCTTGGGCTCGCCCAACATTGTGATGTTTAAAAAATTCACACGATCGCCAGAAATTAACAATCAAAATGGCAGCATATGGCCTATTCACTGCAGAGCTAATGCTCAAAATCTCGTGAGATTACCATTACCAAGGAAAATATGGCAGCTTCCAGCGTGAGTTTGGTTTCTTGCGGGACGTGCGGGGACGTCCACGGGAGAGAATAGCCATTTTTTGCGGGACGCACCAGGACGTCCGGTGGTAAGAGGGTTAAAGAGATTAACTAAATAAAACTCAAAGAAATGACAACTATATTTTGTAAAATAATCAGATATCTCACACTTGCCAAAAACAAATAAGGTTAAAATAAAACAATTGTTAGATTTAGAGGGTAAAAAAGGTCGTGGTTACAGTAACCCTGCCGACCCTAAAAATGCTCTTCCTTTGAGTAGAAACAAGAAGGGCAAAGCCCATACGACTCACATGCTTGACCTTGACCTTTACATGACCTTGACCTTTACATGACCTTGACCTACGTGTGACATTCAAGGTCAAGGTCAAACAACTAAACCTAGCAATGACGTCATACACTAAGAACTGCTTTACACATTTTTCCTACCAAAATACATGTGACCTTGACCCAAGGTCAAGGTCATCCAAGGTCATGCAATACAAAGCTGTTAATTCAAGACATAGGAAGCACAATGGTGCTTATTGGCACTTTCTACCATGAGATATGGTCACTTTTAGTGGTTCACTACCCCATTTTGGTCACATTTCATAAGGGTCAAAGTGACCTTGACCTTGATGATATGTGACCAAATGTGTCTCATGATGAAAGTATAACATGTGTACTACAATGTTATGAAGTTTGGAAGAGTTATCTTCTATAGTTCAGGGTCAAGGTCACTTCAAAATATGTATACAATCAAACTTTGAAGAGTTCCTGTGACCTTGACCTTGAAGCAAGGTCAAGTCACTGTGTACGTTTTTGTACGCCTTGTCATCCTACACATTCATGCCAAATTGGGTGTTGATAGACTTAATAGTCTCCGAGAAAAATCCAACGTTAAAGTTTTTTACGGATTAAAGGACGCCCTGACGCCCGGTCTGCCCAGACGCCAGGACGGACGCCTGGACGCCCGGACGGACGACACGGGTGACCTAGTATGAAAGTATAACATGTGTACTACAATGTTATGAAGTTTGGAAAAGTTATCTTTCATAGTTCAGGGTCAAGGTCACTTCAAAATATGTATACAATCCAACTTTAAAGAGCTCCTGTGACCTTGACCTTGAAACAAGGTCAATCAAACTGGTATCAAAAGATAGGGATTACTTTGCCCTATACACCATATATAGGTCAGGTATCCAATCTCAAAAACTTCAGAGAAAATTGGGAAAATGTGAAAAATGGCTGTTTTTTATACAACATTTACGGCCCCTGCGACCTTGACCTTGAAGCAAGGTCAAGTCACTATGTATGTTTTTTGAGGCCTTGTCATCATACACCATCATGCCAAATTGGGTGTTGATAGACTTAATAGTCTCCGAGAAAAATCCAACGTTAAAGTTTTTCACGGACGCCCGGACGCCCGGACACCCGGACGCCCGGACGGACGACACGGGTGAGTACATAGACTCACTTTTGCTTCGCATGTGAGTCAAAAAAGGAGGAAAAAGACAGATACAGATGATAATCAAGGAATTGAATGCTGTCCCATCTTACCTGTCCTACTAGCACATGGGGAATCCACTAATTCAGTATTTAAAAAAAAATTTTTTTTTTTCTGCCAATTGGAAATTGTGATTTATGTTAAATTTGGCCTCTTCTATTAAATTTTTTATATAAATTTAAGGCCGACCATTTTTTCTGTCATTTTTTCACGGTACCATGACCACGACTATTTCTTTTTTTGGCCTTACACAAACTAGCTATCAAGGAAAATATGTTGTCAGTATGTTCCCATTGCCAAACTCTTCAATGTAGTTTGTTCACAAGCATACTGGTTTGCCGAGCCACACAGCACCTTTACTTCCTGGACAGACACCAAATAACAGGCCACACTAGTGGCCTCATCCAAAGAGAGGGGTGTGGGAAGGACAGCAAAGCTGGGGGGCCATGCATGCTGACAGGCCACACTAGTGGCCTCATCCAAAGAGGGGTGTGAGAAGGACAGCAAAGCTGGGGGCCATGCAAGCTGACAGGCCACACTTGTGGCCTCATCCAAAGAGGGGTGTGGGAAGGACAGCAAAGCTGGGGCCATGCAAGTTGACAGGTCACACTAGTGGCCTCATCCAAAGAGAGGGGTGTGGGAAGGACAGCAAAGCTGGGGCCATGCAAGTTGACAGGTCACACTAGTGGCCTCATCCAAAGAGAGGGGTGTGGGAAGGACAGCAAAGCTGGGGCCATGCAAGCTGACAGGCCACACTAGTGGCCTCATCCAAAGAGAGGGGTGTGGGAAGGACAGCAAAGCTGGGGCCATGCAAGTTGACAGGTCACACTAGTGGCCTCATCCAAAGAGAGGGGTGTGGGAAGGACAGCAAAGCTGGGGCCATGCAAGTTGACAGGTCACACTAGTGGCCTCATCCAAAGAGAGGGGTGTGGGAAGGACAGCAAAGCTGGGGCCATGCAAGCTGACAGGCCACACTAGTGGCCTCATCCAAAGAGAGGGGTGTGGGAAGGACAGCAAAGCTGGGGCCATGCAAGTTGACAGGTCACACTAGTGGCCTCATCCAAAGAGAGGGGTGTGGGAAGGACAGCAAAGCTGGGGCCATGCAAGTTGACAGGTCACACTAGTGGCCTCATCCAAAGAGAGGGGTGTGGGAAGGACAGCAAAGCTGGGGGGCCATGCAAGCTGACAGGCCACACTAGTGGCCTCATCCAAAGAGAGGGGTGTGGGAAGGACAGCAAAGCTGGGGCCATGCAAGCTGACAGGCCACACTAGTGGCCTCATCCAAAGAGAGGGGTGTGGGAAGGACAGCAAAGCTGGGGCCATGCAAGCTGACAGGCCACACTAGTGGCCTCATCCAAAGAGAGGGGTGTGGGAAGGACAGCAAAGCTGGGGCCATGCAAGCTGACAGGCCACACTAGTGGCCTCATCCAAAGAGAGGGGTGTGGGAAGGACAGCAAAGCTGGGGGGCCATGCAAGCTGACAGGCCACACTAGTGGCCTCATCCAAAGAGAGGGAAGTGGGCATGCAAGCTGACAGGCCACACTAGTGGCCTCATCCAAAGAGAGGGGTGTGGGAAGGACAGCAAAGCTGGGGGGCCATGCAAGCTGACAGGCCACACTAGTGGCCTCATCCAAAGAGAGGGGTGTGGGAAGGACAGCAAAGCTGGGGCCATGCAAGCTGACAGGCCACACTAGTGGCCTCATCCAAAGAGAGGGAATTGGGCATGCAAGCTGACAGGCCACACTAGTGGCCTCATCCAAAGAGAGGGGTGTGGGAAGGACAGCAAAGCTGGGGGGCCACGCATGCTGACAGGCCACACTAGTGGCCTCATCCAAAGAGAGGGAAGTGGGCATGCAAGCTGACAGGCCACACTAGTGGCCTCATCCAAAGAGAGGGGTGTGGGAAGGACAGCAAAGCTGGGGGGCCACGCATGCTGACAGGCTACAGCATCAGACTGGCGTAAATCAATACACAAATGAGTATCTTTGTTGGGATTTATGCTTATTTCTTTAAGCCAATCAGATGATGTGGCACATCAGCTTTCTTGGCCTGCTACCTTTGCTGTCATTTCCACACTCCCCTCTTCAGAAATGTCCACTAGCGCGACCTGTTAAGAGAAATCTTTCCGACTTCCTGGCACAACACCTACCTTCAGCGCAAGGAGGAGGAGGAATGTTTCCACACTGTAGAATCCACGGTCCACAAAGTCTCCCATGAAGAGGTAGTTGGTGTCGGGTACATCTCCACCCACCCGGAACAGCTCCTTCAGGTCATAGAACTGGCCGTGAATGTCTCCACACACCTGCAATTTGCACCTTCATTAATGTGTGGTCTTCGCCATCACCAAGCATCAGCGATGACCAGTGCTGTATGTGTGACAATGTCTGCACGATTGACATGTTGAAAGCATAACTATCTATTTCATTGTATTCCGTTGAGTGAAGGGGTAGGGGTGGGTGGGGGACTGCTGGAAAAGTTTATTTCCATCATTACTATTTATAAATTATAGGAAGGTTAATTGACTGCATGCTCTTTCTTTCTGCATTCTCATACTTTTTTCCCTAATATTCATTATCTGCTTTAAAAAATAAAAAAAGGGGTGGGTGGGGGTGGGGGGGAAGACATTTTGTTCTCAGTACATCAATACATCAGCATGAAATTCAACATTTCTACAAGCGATTTATCCTAATTCATATGCCTTCCTCCATGTACTCAAACCAATACTTTTACAAACTGGTCCCTAAAATATTCACATTGCTGCTCAAAGACACGTGGCAGAGACAATCAGACAGACACTGACTGACTGACAGACAGACAGACTGACTGACTGACTGACTGACTGACTGACTGACTGACAGAATGGACAGACAGACAGAGGGGCAGACGGACAGAGGGGCAGACAGACAGAGGGACAGACAGACAGAGGGACAGAGGGACAGAGGGACAGACAGACACACAGACACAGAGACACAGGCAGGCAGGCAGGCAGGCAGACAGACAGAGAGACACACAAACACACACACACACACACACAAACACACACTGACTGACTGACAGATGGACAGACGGACAGAGGGACAGACAGAGAGACAGAGACACACACACAGACAGACAGGCAGACAGACAGGCAGAGACACAGAGACAGACACACACACACACACACACACACACACACACACACACACAGGACCAACAGACAGACAATACACACACACACACACACACACACACACACACACACACACACACACACACACACAGAGCACCAAGGGTAAAAAAGGACTGACTGTGACAGGGGAGTCCACACGCTGGACGTTGCTTTCCTCCACCAGGATTTCCCTGGCCTTGGCACACAGGGCTTTCACCTCGCTCTCCTTGATGATCTCGCATCGCCGCAGCTGCTCTATTTGCCTGCAACACCACACACATCCATCTATAGGTTATATTGCATCAACACATTCCCACCTGTAAACAACACCACACACATCCATCTATAGGTTACATCGCATCATCACATTCCCATCTGCAAACACCACACACATCCATATATAGAGGTATAGGTTACATTGCATCATCACATTCCCACCTGTAAACAACACCACACACATTCGTCTATAGGTTATATTGCATCGTCACATTCCCACCTGTAAACAACACCACACACATCCATCTATAGGTTATATTGCATCAACACATTCCCACCTGTAAACAACACCACAAACATCCATCTATAGGTTACATCACATCATCGTATTCCCACCTGTAAACAACACCACACACATCCATCTATAGGTTATATTGCATCAACACATTCCCACCTGTAAACAACACCTCACACATTCGTCTATAGGTTATATTGCATCGTCACATTCCCACCTGTAAACAACACCACACACATCCATCTATAGGTTATATTGCATCATCACATTCCCACCTGTAAACAACACCACACACATCCATCTATAGGTTATATTGCATCATCACATTCCCACCTGTAAACAACAGCACACACATCCATGTATAGGTTACATTGCATCATCACATTCCCACCTGTAAACTACAAACATACACACACAGTTGTAAATAATACTACACATAGGTAGCTGTAATGTAAGCAACAAGGCACACACCCAGTGGTCAACAGTATCATGCATAACCTGAGCTGTCAACATCACTATCAACTACACTTTCTTCATAGCTGTCAAAACACAAAGTACGCATGTAATTAATTACTCTGCACGGCCAGGCTATCATTACCACCTCAAAGAGCAAGCTGTAAAGAGCACATTTCCACACAAACATACACAAGTGAGATTGCATGAGAAACAAGGAAAAGTAGGAAAAACACTTTGAGAAAATGCAAAGTCATCAGCCCACGAAATCATGTGTGTATTCATTCTCTTGAGCTTTACATCACTGCAAAAAAAATTAGATTTCCACCACGAACGTGCTGTTGGTTTTTTTAATATGCATGAATGAATAAATTATGTCGCGGTCGAAACCTCCCATGTTGTCATTTTTCTTCCTTAAGCCTTGTTTTCTCATGCACGATCTCATATACACATACACACACACATGCATGAACACACTTGCATACACACACACTTATGCACACACTTCCACAACACATAGCCAGCTATCTTAATTTAATAACTTCACAGCAGCTATAAATACCAGCCAGCCAGCTGCAGATACCGCTGTGAAAGCAGCCATGTAACGTTCCAAAGTATGAACCGGAAATCGTCGCAGAGTTATCTGCCCGGTACTCTTAATAATTCGACTCTAAAAAGAGACGGCACCCGCCACTCCGCCTGACTGACTTGGCACACCCGGGGAGTTATGCTAAGATCCGGCCGCGTAAATATATCTGCGTTTTGTGACAAACGTCTTGTTCGGCGGTACTGTACTCCATGCACCTTAACGGTGCGCGTAATTCGGGTGTAATCTTAAGCTAAACGACGTTTATTGGCGCTGCTGAAATGGTCGAAGTCGGAAACATTCGGAACGTCGTTTAGCTTAAGATTACACCCGAATCACGCGCACCGTTAAGGTGCATGGAGTACAGTACCGCCGAGCAAGACGTTTGTCACAAAACGCAGATATATTTACGCGGCCGGATCTTAGCATAACTCCCCGGGCGTGCCAAGTCAGTCAACGGTCGCGTTTTATAAAACCAGACTACAAATAGACTACAGGGAGGTGACTCCCATATTATTTCCGGCAGGGGAGACGGCTTTTCACGGGAAAAAACTTTTTTGAACGCTACATTATGTGTTAAACGACACAAATGCACCAAAAACACAAAAACTCGTAAAGCAACTAATGCGTCGTTTGTCGGGATATATTCCGTGCGAAGAACAGGTGCAGGAGCGGTAAATCGCATAAAGAGAGAGCCGGGCAGATAACTCTGCGACGATTTCCGGTTCATACTTTGGAACGGTTCATACTTTGGAACGTTACAAGCCGTCATGGTCATGATGGTGATCAGATAGACACACACACACATAAAGAGCAATTAGCATATTTCCCTTGCTATGCTTGGCGATACGTTAGTTTTCATCAGTCTTATCAAGATAAGTCCATGTGAGTATATGTGTGCATAAATACATGAATGTGTGTACATGAACGCACATGAGCATGCATGGTTATTAAAAAAATAAGCACCTTCCAATGAGTCAAACAAGGTCTCTTCATTTACTCCTTATCTATTTTGATTACGAATTCATACTTTTGTAAGAAGTGGAAGCTGTGCAGAGTGCACAAGGCTGGGGTGTGACTGTGGTGAATGTGTAAATGATATTGAGTCACTGGTTGGGATGGACACAGAATTAGGTCAAGGGAGCACCTTATCTCCACTACCTCAAGCATGACTATGCACACAGGGGAAAGGCCAGTCAAGTAATAATTATTAATAAACTAGAGCAAAGAATTAAGTATAGTAATAGAATACTGGATAAGAGACTATACCAACTGCAATAAGTATTTCAAACTGTACTAATATTATAGAACTGCAGTCGGATCCCAATCTCTTGCAATGCAGCCCTTTGCCTTCATAATCCTTTTTCTTATAGATCTCTTTGTTGTAATGTTGTGTTGTTTAAGAATTTTAAAAAAGTAAATAACTAGTCATAATTCTACCAGTGATTTGTCACTTTCATTTCCTTTTTTAAATGAAGACATTATATGTTGTTATGTTATAAGACATTGGACATACCAAAACGGTAAATGGTATATATAATATATCTCAATCCGTATCAGCTCTCAAAAGAACATGGCTCATAACTGTTCTACAAAATATTGGGGAGTCCAGACAATTTTAGTAATATAAGATGTGCATTATTCAAAAACACAGATTAATCTGTACTGTTCTTTGAATATATCACAGTTGTTAGTGAAACTTCAAGTCTGTACATTGGGTCAGTCAAGCATAATAAAAAGACCAGATGCACACAAGCATTAAGCACAGTTATAAAACGTTCAATATTTTACAGAATCAATGGCACAGTTTGTGAAGTTTTCTAACATGAGGAACACACACACACAGACACACACACACACACACACACAGAGACTCAGACACAGACACAGACACACACACACACACACATGTACACAGACACACACATATACACAGACACACACACACACACACACACACACACACACACTCACACACACACAGACAGACAGACACTCACACACACACAGACAGACAGACACACACACACACACACACACACACACATACAGACAGACGCACACACACACACACATACAGACAGACAGACAGACGTACACACACACACACACACACATACAGACAGACAGACTCACACACACACACATACAGACAGACGCACACACACACACACAGACAGACACACACACGCACGCACACACACATACAGACAGACACACACACACACGCACACACACATACATACAGACACACACACACACACACATACATACAGACAGACAGACACACACACACACGCACACACACATACACACACACACACACATACAGACAGACACACACATTCAGACAGACACACACAGACAGACACACACATACAGACAGACACACACAGACAGACAGACGCACACATACAGACAGACACACACATACAGACAGACACACGCACACACATACAGACAGACACACACAGACAGACAGACAGACACACACATACAGACAGACACACACAGACAGACAGACAGACGCACACATACAGACAGACACACACATACAGACAAACACACGCACACACATACAGACAGACACACACAGACAGACAGACACACACATACAGACAGACACACACAGACAGACAGACACACACATACAGACAGACACACGCACGCACATACAGACAGACACACACAGACAGACAGACACACACATACAGACAGACACACACAGACAGACAGACACACACATACAGACAGACACACACAGACAGACAGACAGACGCACACATACAGACAGACACACACATACAGACAGACACACGCACACACATACACACACACACACTTACACACACACACACACACTTACACACACACACACACACTTACACACACACACACACACTTACACACACACACACACACACACACTTACACACACACGCACACACACACGCACACACACACACGCACATACAGACGCACGCACAAACACACACACGCACATACAGACAGACGCACGCACACACACACAGACACTCACACATACAGACAGACACTCACACAGACAGACAGACACTCACACACACACACATACAGACACACACACACACACATACAGACACACACACACACACACACACACACACACTCATACACACAGACAGACAGACACACGCACGCACGCACAGCCCAGAAGGAAAAGACAATGGCTGGAGACAGGTCCACCTGGGTGAGGTTAAAAATAATAGCAGCCACAGGAGGCCCTCCATCTTATAAGCATAAGAACTGGAATGCATACATGTACAGTAGAAGACAAATGAGTCCATACATTTTGAGGAATAAAGATCAGTCGATGATGGTAAAAAAACTGCATCAAAGCATTAGGTTAGTTTGAATAGAATTTAAAATCATTGAGAATATTGATCATGGAAAAGTTTTACTTTTCTCATTTGTACACAGACCTGTAAATTTTAATAAATGACACGTGCTGATTGAAAGGAGTGTCCCGATGCCGTAGCTGGCAGACACGCACAATCGAAGTGTGATGAATGAGAAAACCTGTTGGCAATTATTTCATAAAGACTTTCCAATCTATAGAATAACAAATGCATGGATCTTCACTACTACCATGTGCCTCCAATCACATACGGAGCAATGTGTGCTACACTCACTGTTTTGTGAGCACCAACCCTTAAAATTCAGGACCATCTGTCATAAGTAGATCTACAGCAAGTACAAGTCGATCTGACCCAAATGTGATTTTATACATTGTTGAACTTCAATGGAATGCAATAATAGTCTAATTCTGGATTGAACAGACAGTTTTGTTTGCCCAACATAGCTAGAATGAAGAATGTGTGGTTGGTGTGCAATGGCCATCCATCACAGCAAATGGTGAATGGTTTGAAACCAATATTGGCTAAGCAAATGTTGTCACAGATTGCAGGGGGGACTTCAGTCATGGACAGACTTAATTATTCCTCACACTTTGATTCTGCACGTCTCCCAGCTATGGCATCAGGACACTCACCTTGATCAGTACACTTTGTTTACAAAAGGCTTATTCATTGGTCCATGTTCAAATAAGTAAAACTTAATCATTATCAATATTATCTATGATTTTTAATGATAATCAAACTATTTTGCTTTGATGCAATTTTTTACCATTATCAACCGATCTTTACTAAAAATTTACGGACACATACATATTCTACTACATCCAGTTTTTTCCTTCAAATTCCAGAAGCGACGACAACACATCTCCAGGCATATATGAGTGAATAAATGAACGCATGAATTAATAAATAAATGCATCTTTATGGCCTGTCAGCCTATGTAGGCTACTTTAGGCCACTGATCACGAAAAATCACGAGTGCAAGTTCTTCTAGTAAGAGCAAATCATCATAATATCTGGTGATGGAGGAAGAGGAAAGATGGGGGAGATGAAAGAATGAATGAATGAATATATATTTTAATAAACCCAGATTCTTCCCGTCCCAAGGATAGAACCATGGCACTGTGTCTTGCACATCGTCCAACCCCAAAGCATGCTCTCCTATCTTCGCCTGTCTTAAAAGACATGGTTTCAACAAGCGAGTAGAGGCTGAGGGGCTGACCATGTACTCAAGCAAGAGTGGAGAGCACTGGGAGGTGGGCTGCCAGGAACTGGTGCATAT
>JAWQFJ010001229.1:0-7500 GCA_034096865.1 Theodoxus fluviatilis
TACAGGTAGTGGAGCTGCTGCGTATGTTCACGAGAGATGTGTGATGGTGCTATGTACACCCTGCCTACAGGTAGTGGAGCTGCTGCGTATGTTCACGAGAGATGTGTGATGGCGCTATGTACACCCTGCCTACAGGTAGTGGAGCTGCTGCGTATGTTCACGAGAGATGTGTGATGGCGCTATGTACACCCTGCCTACAGGTAGTGGAGCTGCTGCGTATGTTCACGAGAGATGTGTGATGGCGCTATGTACACCCTGCCTACAGGTAGTGGAGCTGCTGCGTATGTTCACGTGAGATGTGTGATGGCGCTATGTACACCCTGCCTACAGGTAGTGGAGCTGCTGCGTATGTTCACGAGAGATGTGTGATGGTGCTATGTACACCCTGCCTACAGGTAGTGGAGCTGCTGCGTATGTTCACGAGAGATGTGTGATGGCCCTATGTACACCCTGCCTACAGGTAGTGGAGCTGCTGCGTATGTTCACGAGAGATGTGTGATGGCGCTATGTACACCCTGCCTACAGGTAGTGGAGCTGCTGCGTATGTTCACGAGAGATGTGTGATGGTGCTATGTACACCCTGCCTACAGGTAGTGGAGCTGCTGCGTATGTTCACGAGAGATGTGTGATGGCGCTATGTACACCCTGCCTACAGGTAGTGGAGCTGCTGCGTATGTTCACGAGAGATGTGTGATGGCGCTATGTACACCCTGCCTACAGGTAGTGGAGCTGCTGCGTATGTTCACGAGAGATGTGTGATGGCGCTATGTACACCCTGCCTACAGGTAGTGGAGCTGCTGCGTATGTTCACGAGAGATGTGTGATGGCGCTATGTACACCCTGCCTACAGGTAGTGGAGCTGCTGCGTATGTTCACGAGAGATGTGTGATGGCCCTATGTACACCCTGCCTACAGGTAGTGGAGCTGCTGCGTATGTTCACGAGAGATGTGTGATGGCGCTATGTACACCCTGCCTACAGGTAGTGGAGCTGCTGCGTATGTTCACGAGAGATGTGTGATGGCGCTATGTACACCCTGCCTACAGGTAGTGGAGCTGCTGCGTATGTTCACGAGAGATGTGTGATGGCGCTATGTACACCCTGCCTACAGGTAGTGGAGCTGCTGCGTATGTTCACGAGAGATGTGTGATGGCGCTATGTACACCCTGCCTACAGGTAGTGGAGCTGCTGCGTATGTTCACGAGAGATGTGTGATGGCGCTATGTACACCCTGCCTACAGGTAGTGGAGCTGCTGCGTATGTTCACGAGAGATGTGTGATGGCGCTATGTACACCCTGCCTACAGGTAGTGGAGCTGCTGCGTATGTTCACGAGAGATGTGTGATGGCGCTATGTACACCCTGCCTACAGGTAGTGGAGCTGCTGCGTATGTTCACGAGAGATGTGTGATGGCGCTATGTACACCCTGCCTACAGGTAGTGGAGCTGCTGCGTATGTTCACGAGAGATGTGTGATGGCGCTATGTACACCCTGCCTACAGGTAGTGGAGCTGCTGCGTATGTTCACGAGAGATGTGTGATGGCGCTATGTACACCCTGCCTACAGGTAGTGGAGCTGCTGCGTATGTTCACGAGAGATGTGCGATGGCGCTATGTACACCCTGCCTACAGGTAGTGGAGCTGCTGCGTATGTTCACGAGAGATGTGTGATGGCGCTATGTACACCCTGCCTACAGGTAGTGGAGCTGCTGCGTATGTTCACGAGAGATGTGTGATGGCGCTATGTACACCCTGCCTACAGGTAGTGGAGCTGCTGCGTATGTTCACGAGAGATGTGTGATGGCGCTATGTACACCCTGCCTACAGGTAGTGGAGCTGCTGCGTATGTTCACGAGAGATGTGTGATGGCGCTATGTACACCCTGCCTACAGGTAGTGGAGCTGCTGCGTATGTTCACGAGAGATGTGTGATGGTGCTATGTACACCCTGCCTACAGGTAGTGGAGCTGCTGCGTATGTTCACGAGAGATGTGTGATGGTGCTATGTACACCCTGCCTACAGGTAGTGGAGCTGCTGCGTATGTTCACGAGAGATGTGTGATGGCGCTATGTACACCCTGCCTACAGGTAGTGGAGCTGCTGCGTATGTTCACGAGAGATGTGTGATGGCGCTATGTACACCCTGCCTACAGGTAGTGGAGCTGCTGCGTATGTTCACGAGAGATGTGTGATGGCGCTATGTACACCCTGCCTACAGGTAGTGGAGCTGCTGCGTATGTTCACGAGAGATGTGTGATGGCGCTATGTACACCCTGCCTACAGGTAGTGGAGCTGCTGCGTATGTTCACGAGAGATGTGTGATGGCGCTATGTACACCCTGCCTACAGGTAGTGGAGCTGCTGCGTATGTTCACGAGAGATGTGTGATGGCGCTATGTACACCCTGCCTACAGGTAGTGGAGCTGCTGCGTATGTTCACGAGAGATGTGTGATGGCGCTATGTACACCCTGCCTACAGGTAGTGGAGCTGCTGCGTATGTTCACGAGAGATGTGTGATGGCGCTATGTACACCCTGCCTACAGGTAGTGGAGCTGCTGCGTATGTTCACGAGAGATGTGTGATGGCGCTATGTACACCCTGCCTACAGGTAGTGGAGCTGCTGCGTATGTTCACGAGAGATGTGTGATGGCGCTATGTACACCCTGCCTACAGGTAGTGGAGCTGTTGTGTATGTTCACGAGAGATGTGTGATGGCGCTATGTACACCCTGCCTACAGGTAGTGGAGCTGCTGCGTATGTTCACGAGAGATGTGTGATGGTGCTATGTACACCCTGCCTACAGGTAGTGGAGCTGCTGCGTATGTTCACGAGAGATGTGTGATGGCGCTATGTACACCCTGCCTACAGGTAGTGGAGCTGCTGCGTATGTTCACGAGAGATGTGTGATGGCGCTATGTACACCCTGCCTACAGGTAGTGGAGCTGCTGCGTATGTTCACGAGAGATGTGTGATGGCGCTATGTACACCCTGCCTACAGGTAGTGGAGCTGCTGCGTATGTTCACGAGAGATGTGTGATGGCGCTATGTACACCCTGCCTACAGGTAGTGGAGCTGCTGCGTATGTTCACGAGAGATGTGTGATGGCGCTATGTACACCCTGCCTACAGGTAGTGGAGCTGCTGCGTATGTTCACGAGAGATGTGTGATGGCGCTATGTACACCCTGCCTACAGGTAGAGGAGCTGCTGCGTTTGTTCCCGAGATATGTGTGATGGCGCTATGTACACCCTGCCTACAGGTAGTGGAGCTGCTGCGTATGTTCACGAGAGATGTGTGATGGCGCTATGTACACCCTGCCTACAGGTAGTGGAGCTGCTGCGTATGTTCACGAGAGATGTGTGATGGCGCTATGTACACCCTGCCTACAGGTAGTGGAGCTGCTGCGTATGTTCACGAGAGATGTGTGATGGCGCTATGTACACCCTGCCTACAGGTAGTGGAGCTGCTGCGTATGTTCACGAGAGATGTGTGATGGCGCTATGTACACCCTGCCTACAGGTAGTGGAGCTGCTGCGTATGTTCACGAGAGATGTGTGATGGCGCTATGTACACCCTGCCTACAGGTAGTGGAGCTGCTGCGTATGTTCACGTGAGATGTGTGATGGCGCTATGTACACCCTGCCTACAGGTAGTGGAGCTGCTGCGTATGTTCACGAGAGATGTGTGATGGTGCTATGTACACCCTGCCTACAGGTAGTGGAGCTGCTGCGTATGTTCACGAGAGATGTGTGATGGCGCTATGTACACCCTGCCTACAGGTAGTGGAGCTGCTGCGTATGTTCACGAGAGATGTGTGATGGCGCTATGTACACCCTGCCTACAGGTAGTGGAGCTGCTGCGTATGTTCACGAGAGATGTGTGATGGCGCTATGTACACCCTGCCTACAGGTAGTGGAGCTGCTGCGTATGTTCACGAGAGATGTGTGATGGCGCTATGTACACCCTGCCTACAGGTAGTGGAGCTGCTGCGTATGTTCACGAGAGATGTGAGATGGCGCTATGTACACCCTGCCTACAGGTAGTGGAGCTGATGCGTATGTTCACGAGAGATGTGTGATGGCGCTATGAACACCCTGCCTACAGGTAGTGGAGCTGCTGCGTATGTTCACGAGAGATGTGTGATGGCGCTATGTACACCCTGCCTACAGGTAGTGGAGCTGCTGCGTATGTTCACGAGAGATGTGTGATGGCCCTATGTACACCCTGCCTACAGGTAGTGGAGCTGCTGCGTATGTTCACGAGAGATGTGTGATGGCCCTATGTACACCCTGCCTACAGGTAGTGGAGCTGCTGCGTATGTTCACGAGAGATGTGTGATGGCCCTATGTACACCCTGCCTACAGGTAGTGGAGCTGCTGCGTATGTTCACGAGAGATGTGTGATGGCGCTATGTACACCCTGCCTACAGGTAGTGGAGCTGCTGCGTATGTTCACGAGAGATGTGTGATGGCGCTATGTACACCCTGCCTACAGGTAGTGGAGCTGCTGCGTATGTTCACGAGAGATGTGCGATGGCGCTATGTACACCCTGCCTACAGGTAGTGGAGCTGCTGCGTATGTTCACGAGAGATGTGTGATGGCGCTATGTACACCCTGCCTACAGGTAGTGGAGCTGCTGCGTATGTTCACGAGAGATGTGTGATGGCGCTATGTACACCCTGCCTACAGGTAGTGGAGCTGCTGCGTATGTTCACGAGAGATGTGTGATGGCGCTATGTACACCCTGCCTACAGGTAGTGGAGCTGCTGCGTATGTTCACGAGAGATGTGTGATGGCGCTATGTACACCCTGCCTACAGGTAGTGGAGCTGCTGCGTATGTTCACGAGAGATGTGTGATGGCGCTATGTACACCCTGCCTACAGGTAGTGGAGCTGCTGCGTATGTTCACGAGAGATGTGTGATGGCGCTATGTACACCCTGCCTACAGGTAGTGGAGCTGCTGCGTATGTTCACGAGAGATGTGTGATGGCGCTATGTACACCCTGCCTACAGGTAGTGGAGCTGCTGCGTATGTTCACGAGAGATGTGTGATGGCGCTATGTACACCCTGCCTACAGGTAGTGGAGCTGCTGCGTATGTTCACGAGAGATGTGTGATGGCGCTATGTACACCCTGCCTACAGGTAGTGGAGCTGCTGCGTATGTTCACGAGAGATGTGTGATGGCGCTATGTACACCCTGCCTACAGGTAGTGGAGCTGCTGCGTATGTTCACGAGAGATGTGTGATGGCGCTATGTACACCCTGCCTACAGGTAGTGGAGCTGCTGCGTATGTTCACGAGAGATGTGTGATGGCGATATGTACACCCTGCCTACAGGTAGTGGAGCTTCTGCGTATGTTCACGAGAGATGTGTGATGGCGCTATGTACACCCTGCCTACAGGTAGTGGAGCTGCTGCGTATGTTCACGAGAGATGTGTGATGGCGCTATGTACACCCTGCCTACAGGTAGTGGAGCTGCTGCGTATGTTCACGAGAGATGTGTGATGGCGCTATGTACACCCTGCCTACAGGTAGTGGAGCTGCTGCGTATGTTCACGAGAGATGTGTGATGGCGCTATGTACACCCTGCCTACAGGTAGTGGAGCTGCTGCGTATGTTCACGAGAGATGTGTGATGGCGCTATGTACACCCTGCCTACAGGTAGTGGAGCTGCTGCGTATGTTCACGAGAGATGTGTGATGGCGCTATGTACACCCTGCCTACAGGTAGTGGAGCTGCTGCGTATGTTCACGAGAGATGTGTGATGGCGCTATGTACACCCTGCCTACAGGTAGTGGAGCTGCTGCGTATGTTCACGAGAGATGTGTGATGGCGCTATGTACACCCTGCCTACAGGTAGTGGAGCTGCTGCGTATGTTCACGAGAGATGTGTGATGGCGCTATGTACACCCTGCCTACAGGTAGTGGAGCTGCTGCGTATGTTCACGAGAGATGTGTGATGGCGCTATGTACACCCTGCCTACAGGTAGTGGAGCTGCTGCGTATGTTCACGAGAGATGTGTGATGGCGCTATGTACACCCTGCCTACAGGTAGTGGAGCTGCTGCGTATGTTCACGAGAGATGTGTGATGGCGCTATGTACACCCTGCCTACAGGTAGTGGAGCTGCTGCGTATGTTCACGAGAGATGTGTGATGGCCCTATGTACACCCTGCCTACAGGTAGTGGAGCTGCTGCGTATGTTCACGAGAGATGTGTGATGGCGCTATGTACACCCTGCCTACAGGTAGTGGAGCTGCTGCGTATGTTCACGAGAGATGTGTGATGGTGCTATGTACACCCTGCCTACAGGTAGTGGAGCTGCTGCGTATGTTCACGAGAGATGTGTGATGGTGCTATGTACACCCTGCCTACAGGTAGTGGAGCTGCTGCGTATGTTCACGAGAGATGTGTGATGGCGCTATGTACACCCTGCCTACAGGTAGTGGAGCTGCTGCGTATGTTCACGAGAGATGTGTGATGGCGCTATGTACACCCTGCCTACAGGTAGTGGAGCTGCTGCGTATGTTCACGAGAGATGTGCGATGGCGCTATGTACACCCTGCCTACAGGTAGTGGAGCTGCTGCGTATGTTCACGAGAGATGTGCGATGGCGCTATGTACACCCTGCCTACAGGTAGTGGAGCTGCTGCGTATGTTCACGAGAGATGTGTGATGGCCCTATGTACACCCTGCCTACAGGTAGTGGAGCTGCTGCGTATGTTCACGAGAGATGTGTGATGGCGCTATGTACACCCTGCCTACAGGTAGTGGAGCTGCTGCGTATGTTCACGAGAGATGTGTGATGGCGCTATGTACACCCTGCCTACAGGTAGTGGAGCTGCTGCGTATGTTCACGAGAGATGTGTGATGGCGCTATGTACACCCTGCCTACAGGTAGTGGAGCTGCTGCGTATGTTCACGAGAGATGTGTGATGGCGCTATGTACACCCTGCCTACAGGTAGTGGAGCTGCTGCGTATGTTCACGAGAGATGTGTGATGGCGCTATGTACACCCTGCCTACAGGTAGTGGAGCTGCTGCGTATGTTCACGAGAGATGTGTGATGGCGCTATGTACACCCTGCCTACAGGTAGTGGAGCTGTTGCGTATGTTCACGAGAGATGTGTGATGGCGCTATGTACACCCTGCCTACAGGTAGTGGAGCTGCTGCGTATGTTCACGAGAGATGTGTGATGGCCCTATGTACACCCTGCCTACAGGTAGTGGAGCTGCTGCGTATGTTCACGAGAGATGTGTGATGGCGCTATGTACACCCTGCCTACAGGTAGTGGAGCTGCTGCGTATGTTCACGAGAGATGTGTGATGGCGCTATGTACACCCTGCCTACAGGTAGTGGAGCTGCTGCGTATGTTCACGAGAGATGTGCGATGGCGCTATGTACACCCTGCCTACAGGTAGTGGAGCTGCTGCGTATGTTCACGAGAGATGTGCGATGGCGCTATGTACACCCTGCCTACAGGTAGTGGAGCTGCTGCGTAT
>JAWQFJ010001229.1:12500-15000 GCA_034096865.1 Theodoxus fluviatilis
GCTACTGCTGATTAAAGATGTGAATGTTTTTCCTGCTTTGTTCCGCTCTGTGTTGGTAACAGGCAGACAACAGGTCAGGCAAAAGTCGCAGCAGAAATCTATTTACCAGTTCTAAGTAATTACTGCCAACGTCAACAGATCCCAAAGAGAGCGTCAAGAGTACAGATGCCATTCAATACGAGCCTCTCAGTTCCTAATTACATCATCGCGGCCTTTAATTGGAATGTTGAGGTTAACTTACTGCATGTAGGGAAGGGATGCAGCTGTCCATGAACGGCATTCTTCAAGAGATAGGAAAATCCAGACACTAGATCCATCTCTAAGTTTTCAACTTCATCTCCACATTCGGCATGAAAAATGCATGTTCTACATACACACTGTCTCTCTCTCTCTCTCTCTCTCTCTCTCTCTCTCTCTCTCTCTCTATCTCTCTGTCTCTCTCTCTCTCTCTCTCTCTCTCTCTCTCTCTCTCTCTCTCTCTCTCTCTATCTCTCTCTCTCTCTCTCTCTCTCTCTCTGTCTCTCTCGCTCCCTCTCTCTCTCGCTCCCTCTCTCTCTCTCTCTCTCTCTCTCTCTCTCTCTCTCTCTCTCTCTCTCTATCTCTCTCTCTCTCTCTCTCTCTCTCTTGCTCTCTCTCTGCCTCTCTCTCTCTGTCTCTCTCGCTCTCTGTCTCTCTCGCTCTCTGTCTCTCTCTCACTCTCTCTCTCTCGCTCTCTGTCTCTCTTGCTCTGTCTCTCTCTCTCTGTCTCTCTCTCTGTCTCTCTCGCTCTCTGTCTCTCTCTCTTTCTGTGTCTTTCTCTCTCTCTTTCTGTGTCTTTCTCTCTCTCTGGCTCTCTCTCTTTCTGTCTCTCTCTATCTGTTTCTCTCTATCTGTTTCTCTCTCTCTCTCTCTCTCTCTCTCTCTCTCTCTCACGCATGCACCCACACACATACACCACACAAGCACAAACATGCACACACCTGCACACACAGTTGCCCACATCTACATGCACAGTCACACACGTTCACAAAAATGTATCTCCCTCTGAAACGTCCATGGTGAAATACCACATCCCCAAACATTATTCTTGTGCTATATGAAACTTTCACATTCTAGCAGTGCAGTCAACAATTGTCCCATGAACGAGTACAACAGACCATGGATTAACAAGAAGGGCAAAGCCCATACGACTCACATGCTTGACCTTGACCTTTATATGACCTTGACCTTCAGGTGACCATCAAGGTCAAGGTCAAACAACTAAACCTACCAATGACATCATACACTAAGAAATGCTTTACACATTTTCCCTACCAAAATACATGTGACCTTGACCCAAGGTCAAGGTCATCCAAGGTCATGCAACACAAAGCTGTTCATTCAAGACATAGGAAGCACAATGGTGCTTATTGGCACTTTCTACCATGAGATATAGTCACTTTTAGTGGTTCACTACCCCATTTTGGTCACATTTCATAAGGGTCAAAGTGACCTTGACCTTGATGATATGTGACCAAATGTGTCTCATGATGAAAGTATAACATGTGCCCCACATAATTATTAAGTTTGAAACAGTTATCTTCCATAGTTCAGGGTCAAGGTCACTTCAAAATATGTATACAATCCAACTTTGAAGAGCTCCTGTGACCTTGACCTTGAAGCAAGGTCAACCAAACTGGTATCAAAAGATAGGGCTTGCTTTGACCTATATACCACTTGTAGCTAAGGTCGCCATTCTCAATAACGTGGGAGAAAATTGGGAAAATGTGAAAAATGACTGTTTTTGAGACCACATTTATGGCTCCTGTGACCTTGACCTTGAAGCAAGGTCAAGTCACTATGTATGTTTTTTGAGGCATTGTCATCATACACCATCATGCCACATTTGGTGTTGATAGACTTAATAGTCTCCGAGAAAAATCCAACGTTTAAGTTTTTTACGGACGGACGCCCGCCCGGACGGACGCCCGGACGCCCGGACGGACGGACGACACGGCTCAGTACATAGACTCACTTTTGCTTCGCATGTGAGTCAAAAACCTGTTGATATTTGCATGCAACATACTTGCATGTGAGAAGTGTGTGTGTGTGTGTGTGTGTGTGTGTGTGTGTGTGTGTGTGTGTGTGTGTGTGTGTGTGTGTGTGTGTGAGTGTGTGTGTGTGTGTGTGTGTTTGTGTGTGTGTGTGTGTGTGTGTGTGTGTGTGTGTGTGTGTGTGTGTGTGTTGTGTGTGTGTGTGTGTGTGTGTGTGTGTGTGTGTGTGATATGACTATTATTCAGTGTAGTGGCTTGACCTGATGTGTTGGGTGAATGGGTAGCATTTTCATTTTCCATTATTGAAATGATTGACCATCATTTTCTGTCATATGCACACACACATTTACACACACATAATACACACACACACATACACACACACATACACACACATACATACATACAGAGAGAGAGAGAGAGAGAGAGAGAGAGAGAGAGAGAGAGAGAGAGAGAGAGAGAGAGAGAGAGATTGTTGACAGCAGAAT